>JARQZK010001473.1:400000-407500 GCA_030704885.1 Cynegetis impunctata | reverse complement strand
AAAAGATAAATAGTACCCTATTCTTTGACTTTTCAAAATCAAAATAATTTGAACCTATTTCGAACATTCCGTGGGTAAAGGTTTCTGTGGGTTCCCTTACCATCTAATAATAACAGATTTGAATGTCAATATTGGACTGAATAGCACGTAATAAATAACAGAGAACGGCCACAGCCGTAAACATTTTTTAAGAAACATAGAAGTCTTTTTTAACTACTCAAATTTTCTCAAATCAAAAAATGTCAAAGAAATTTCGATATTTCAAAAGTTTTGAAAAAGCCACGAATGTCGTGGCGAAACGTTAACTTTTTAATAAAATCGAGTTTTTTGAGATTCGCCAAGCCTGTTATTGCTAATAATTATCAAAAAGTTAAAAATAATTCACAGGCAACAACAATTCAAATAAATAAATAAATAAATATATATATATATATTATTATATATTATATAATATATATATATACATATATATATATATATATATATATATATATATATATATATATATATATATATATATATATATATATATATATATATATATATATATATATATATATATATATATAATTTTGGTTTTCAACACTAAGAATTACTTTTTAAAAAAAACAATTTATTCAATATGAAGTTTACAAGATGGAAGTTACTTAATTAATCTTACTGTTCTATGTTAGTGAGGGCTTATATAGGCAGGCAGCGATGAATCAGCACAAGGTTACGATTGACGTCATTAAAAATGGATAAGCTGTACTTTGACTACATAACTCCTCCCCATTTAAAGAAAGTTCGTTACCCTTAATTTTAAGGTGACGAATCTTCAAGAAAATTTTATAAAAATTTATAAGCACTACAATGATAATAAAAATTACAAATACAATTGTTATAAAGCTTGTAGTTGTAGGATGTGGAGCCCATTGGTATAAGTCGTCCAGATTGGGGTGTCTTCTTCTTGGATATTCTTCAAATTTGTTGCATAGGTCCAATTCTCTTCTAGTGGTGCAAGATAGACCAGAGCATATGTGTTGAAAACTTCTCGTGGTGTATTCTCTTGAATCCATCAGTAATTATACATTCTGAAGTAATCTGAGACATTCTATTGCGATAATGAACCACTTTCGCATTCTTCGTGTATCATTTCATTGTCAATGGAAATGATATTTTCCATTTTCTATTTCGAATAAATCTTCTGGAGGCTCAAACCGCAACTGCGATTGCAATGTTCTCGTAGGGTTTTCTGAATCATTCGGACACATTCAAGGGTTTTCTTCAGATATTTTTGTTTAAAAGATGTAGAAGTCTTCGACTTGTTGAATGACCTCGGTATTCCATACAATGTTTTCGTTGCGTGTTAACCCATAGGAATTAAGGTTAGGAATTCTTGTATTTTGGAAAGGTACGTTATATTATAATCAGGTCATATTTATCATTCTTAAAAATTGGTTATGGTTATGTTAAATAATATTGAAACCCTTAATGAAAACCTTTGTTGCGCAGACAGCATAATAGTCTGTTAGATGAGAGAATGGTAAAATTTTTATTTATTACTTCATTATATTTCGAAAGAGGCAGAATATTTTCCTGCTTAAGGTGCAAACGTGCATAATTAATGGCATTTTCAATTTCCGATAATATTATTGCTATCTCGTTGTGAATTATTAGATTAAGTTTTAAACTTAAATCTTTAACTACTTTTAACTGTTTCGTTTTTAATTCAAAAAAAAATTGAAGGATACACGGGTCGTCTGAAAATTAGGTAAAGTAATTAGTGTCTTCTTTATTTTATTCGATTTCTATGATTGAAAATGTTTGCTTTGAGGATTTCTGATCCTAATGTCTGTAATAATGTTTCTAGACTTTTTCTTGTAAGGTTTTTTAAATTTCGATTGACATTTTTGTTTTAAATGAACTTCATTTTTATGAAAGTCTTTTTGACTTCGTCGCTTTTCAATGAATTTTCCAATATTTGCTGCGTTTTGTCTCTGGCAGCATTTATTACTTGCAATATATTTTTCAAGGTTTTTACGATTTGTCTGTACATAATTTGAAACTGAAAACTGTTTTCATGCGATATTTTTATCTGAAGGAATAGTTACATCCGAGGTTACATCTGAATCTAGGTCATTTGTTTTTATGTATGGAGATAACGTATTAATCTCGTCTTCTAAGATATTAATTTCGCTGGAGACAATAGAGTGGTCTATGTTACATACTCGTACATTGTTGCAATCTCGAGATGACGCATCATCGCTTATCTTAAGTGCATCCGTTCGTTTATTGTTGTCCTTCAAAGATAATGATTCATCTTCATCTATTTTTGATCGGAACAAGTAGTCCGTATCATTACACGTACTTGGTTTGAATTTCAACTCGTAATTAAATTCATCGTTATTTATTTGATTTTGTTTCCGTTCAATTTTTTCACGATATTTTTCCGGATATTCATAAATTTTGGAATGAATTGGAATCTCAATTTTTGTTCTACTATTATAATTAATTTTCTATTTGAAATTAAGTGGTTGTCCTTGTAGCTGAAAAGCTTTTTCCGCATTATTTAGTGAATCTAAGTTAACGGTATTTCTGAGGCACTTATCTGAAAATTTTCATGATTGAATTCAGTATTTTTCTCACTTTTATTTTCATCGTTGTTCTCTATATCGAAATTAGTAATTTCTTCCGATATATAATTAGGAGCTATTTGTCTTGAATTTTGAAAGTTATTATAATCTTGCGCATTTCTATTATATGACGCATAGTGGGGTAATTGATTACTATATTGCACTTGTCTTTGTTGTGCTATTGGGTTTGCTGTTGTCGTAGACATAGGGGATGGTCTATATTTTGGTATATAATTACTATTAGGTTTAAAAACATTTGTTTTTGATATTTCTGACCGATTATTTCCGAACACTTGTCTGTTAGTGGGAAATTGCCTTTGTTGTATTATTCTAGGTTGTATGTTAATTGGTCGAGAAGGAAATATCTCTTCTTGGCTATCACTCGTATGCTTCCAAGTTCACATTAAATCTAACAGGGATTTTTGGGAAATATAATTTTCGACCATTGTAATAACTAAGACAAATGTGATATTCGGTGTCGTAAGTAAGGAGGTTTGCAATTCTATTGCAACATTACTAATTAAAACATTTTTGGCTAAGTCCGAGACCAATTGTTTGTGTAATAATTTTAATGCAGCATCTAATGTAGGTTCCGCATCTATTCTGTAATTAATTCTAATTTTATGAGTTTTGATTTCTTCAATGAAATCTAAAATATCTTGATTTGGTTTTCTGCGTAAGAATTGTAATTTATTCTTTAATACATCTAAATTCGCATGATCTCCAAATTTCTGTAATAAAAAATGTCTAAACGCGTGCCATGTATTTGGTACGTTAGAGGAACGACATTCCGCGTTCGCTTTATCTATTAATTTACTTTTAATAACTGCAACGCAATACGTCTTTACGATTGCTTCCGTCGCTGAGAATTGTGCGATATATTCTTCGCAAGCATTTAAAAATGAATTTAACTCTGCTTGTATACCAGAAAATTTCGGTAATAATGCTCCAAATTCACGAGCTAACATCAAATTATGGTTCTCTGCCATATTAATTATTTTATTTGATTTAGTTCGTCGTTGAGAATCTAAATTCAAATTTTCGATTGATTCTATTAGGGAATCAATATTTGAAAAATTTTCAATTTTATGAAAAATTTCGTTGGGAAAAATATTTATTATATTTTTAACCCTTGACTTAATATAAAATGACCTGCTATAACGGTAAGCTATAGGGAGTCTAGGTTTTGGGTCTGGAAACCGTAGGAAAAACAGGAAGATAATTAACACTTGCAACTTACATTGATTGTTTCTTCCAAGGTGGAGTCGTCGGCGCTACCCTTGCTTTGCACCCTGTTTGAATTCTTGTCTGGTCAGTAGAACTCGGGACTGGTACTACCAAATTCGCAATCACTATGAGATTAAACTGAGCTTGTGTTGTAGTTCGGATTGTGCTGAAGAATTAAAATTCACTTAAACTTTTCTTCTTACTTTTTAAGTTAACGCATTGATTAATCTTCTTACAAGATTCGGAAGATTTATCTTGTTTGTTGAACTTATTTTATTCGGAAGGGTTTAATGCAACAATCCCATCCTCGTCGCCAATTTTGGTTTTCAACACTAAGAATTACTTTTAAAAAAAAACAATTTATTCAATATGAAGTTTACAAGATGGAAGTTACTTAATTAGTCTTACTGTTCTATGTTAGTGAGGGCTTATATAGGCAGGCAGCGATGAATCAGCACAAGGTTACGATTGACGTCATTAAAAATAGATAAGCTGTACTTTGACTACATAACTATATACATATATATATATATATATATATATATATATATATATATATATATATATATATATATATATATATATATATATATATATATATATATATATATATATAATATAAAATTAAGTAGAATGGTACATATTTACATCTCCAGCAGTTCGTAAAACACCAAATGAGCTGAAATTTGGAATCTTCATACTGTTTTCTTAAAGCACGATGTACTTCGTGAATTTTTTTTTAATACAAAGAATATTATTTTCGAATTTTTAATTCGGTTTCGCGCATTTCGCGCGAAAAATACGACTTTTATGATGGAGCTCTGCTGCTCACGAGTTTTATTCCATCTGGTACAAGATTTCAACTACATAATAGATGAATATATGCCGATCATTTTAGTGTAAATGTAACTGCACTCTTTCATTTCAATATTGCTTGTTTCGTATTTCTCCATTACATGATGATTATGTTTATTCACGTAAAGTTTCTTACTGAATGATTACAAAATTACTTATATTTTGATTAAAAGAAAAATCATAATAAATCCTTACGCTTGCAGGCTATATCGAATATTCCACCATAGTGTAAATTACACTGTGGTGGAATATTCGTTCACGTATTTCAAATCCACCTAAAAGTGATTTCGAAATTTTGAATACACTCAAATTGAAAGTGAGGTTCATGGCTTCGTGACTCATTTCTTTTATCGTATATTTCTGATAATTTTTTCATTAGGTTGAATAGAAAATATGAATATCGGTAAGAAACCTTTGGCATTTCGAGTTTCACGAAATTTTCACAGAATTACATCGGAGCCAGGGGACAAGCTCTCTCCTGGAATGAGAGTAACGAGATGGGCCTTCTCGTAGGACGCGGGTCGGCTGGACGTAATAATATAAAACGGAAAAGGAGCGAAAGTCTCAGAGGCGATTCCAATCTGTCGCTTAAACAAAGAGTAACAAACAAACGGATGGATGGACAGACGGGTCCTGGACGGATTGTCATTGTTGGAATGCAATAGCGAATCAAGATTGGATTTCAACCCTGCTTTTCGGACCGTGGGGGTCGAATTCGCTAGTCTAATCTCGACCTCGCACTCGAATAACGCATCCCACCCTTCGCTCGCTACCACCCTCGCAGCGTCAGTGCCGGACTGTAGAATTCCATATAATCATATCTGAGCTATAAATTACGACATCCACGAAAATTCTTTTCATTGGTTGAGATTATTTTGAAAATCTTTGAATTATCCTTAAGAAATAGAACTGAACTTTCTCGACAAACAAAATCCCAAATATGAGGTCGAAAATTTTTTCAGTATCTGAAATGTTCCAAAGAACTTTGTCGAGGACAGTTGTATCACTCATTAATTAATTGTATTGAAAGAAATTAAAATTTCAGTAAAAAATTTATCAAACAGTTTTTTTCATAAAATATAAACATGAGACTATAGATGATTCTATCTTTACTCAGAACACAGAATTCACATGAAATGCGTCGATCATATATGGTCAGCATTATCTATTGCATTAAAATCTGCAAGTTGACTCTATTATAAACTGTAAATGTAAAATGTAAAAAATTCATTATTAAACATATCAAATTTTTTGGGAAATTTAAGCTATTTTTGCTTATGAAGACAATGGAAAAGGCTTATTTCTAGTGGTTGATTGCACGAAACGCACCAAATTGATTATTTTAGATACAAAATTAATATTCCTATTTTATTTCAACTTAAACAGCTTCAATGCTATATATTTTATTATACATGATTGATCAAGTCAACGCTTCAACGGAACTAGTTTCATGAGACTCCATGACATAGAAATTCCATTCATTCTTCAATGGAAAATGTTAGAAAATTCGACGTCTGTTTCTCTCTTCATCGAGCTCATCAATAGTGTCCCGTCCATCAACCTAGTGGAAAACGACATCGTATATTATTTTCAGATGAATAGCGCCCACTAAGTCGATGAAGAAGACACTAATAATCAGCTCGTTAAAGATCGAAATCAACTGGCTAGTGGTATAATCGTGTGTGGCGCGGATAGTATCCAACATTCCTCCTTGAAAGATGAATGGGAATTCCATGTCATCGAGTCTCATCAAACTAGCTACGTCGGTGGGTTGATCATCAGTTTTCTAATTTTTTGACGTATTGTCTATATATATATATATATATATATATATATATATATATATATATATATATATATATATATATATATATATATATATATATATATATATATATATATATTTTTTCGAATTGTTGTTGCCTGTGATTTATTTTTATTCTCTTGATAATTATTAGCTTTAACAGGCTGGTTGTATCTTGAAAAACTCTATTTAATTAATAAGTTTACGTTTCATTACGTTTGTGGTAATTTATATTTCTTTGACATTTATTGAATTCGAAAAAATTTTTAAAAAGACAAGGCTGCTTGTCTGCTAATTATTTATTATATGCTATTCAGTCTAATATTAACATTCAAAATAGTTATCAATTAGATGGTAAGGGAAACCAAAGAAACCTTTACCTACGTAATGTTTGAAAATAAAAATAATAGGGTACTATTTATTCTAACAACAAAGAAATTAGTCATGGGAAAACATTAAGATGTGGAGTAGAATTATCGTTATAGTACGTTTATATGGAAGCAGCCGTTGACACGTGTTTCGGACTCTTTGGTCCTCATCAGACACGGCGTAGCTAAGTATTGGATTGAAAATTTGGAGTTGAAATAGTTTAATAAATAAAATCCCTTGTTATGGAAGAAAATCACTTATTTGTGGTTTATTGTTTGAACTCTCCGGTATGGGAGATTCGGTCAAACTTTGCCACGGAGGCGATAATTCCATCCGAGAGATCTCAGAAAGAGTAAATTAATATTAAAAAAGAAAATTAGTTTTGGGAAAATATTAAACAAATAAAGCAAAAATTATCGGTATAGTTCGTTTTATATGGAAGTTGCCGTTTTTAAATGAAATTTTATAATAATAAAATCCTCTGTTATGGAAGAAAATCATTATTTGTGGTTTATTGTTTGAACTCTCCGGTATGGGAGATTTGGTCAAACTTTGCACGGAGGCGATTAATTCCATCCCGAGAGATCTCAGAAAGAGTAAATTAACATTAAAAAAGAAAATTAGTTTTGG
>JARQZK010001473.1:127500-395000 GCA_030704885.1 Cynegetis impunctata | reverse complement strand
TCTCGATATTCTTCGAGTGTATCGACGAAGTTCTCTACATAATTTTCCGAAATTTTCAGGTAGTTTCTGGATGTTAATGACTTTGTTGTCCATTAACATGCAGAAAACATTAGAACTAAATATTTCTTGAAATCCGGCTTCTTTTGTGACTAGAGGATTTTCACTGCACTAAAAATGAAAAATTTTTCTATTGAAAATCCCTTCTCTTGAAAATTTCGATTCATGTTTAAAAAATTGGATATTCCTGAGTGCCTACCAAACTCATTTCACAAAATTTAACTGGAATAGTTTTTTTCAATCGTTTTAGAAGATATTTTCAACTTCTGAAGTGAAGAAAATCTCGATATTATTACTACATTGTCACAACGTCATTACCAAAAAGTAATTATGACATGCTTAGCAAATACCGAATAGCGATACTATGCTCTAGGAACATTTTCACAAATAAATGCTCATAAGTCCAAAACTTGACTGGTTAGGTAAAGATATAATATACATAGATGAAAAGGAAATTCTAGCAGCTTTCCGAATTTTCAATAATATACAGGGTATTCCATTTGAAAAAATCTCTTTTCAGTCACTTTTTCAAGCAAACGAAGTAACTGTATTTTTTTACCACCCTGTATTGCAATAACGGAGATTAGGTTGAAGTTTAGGAAGCCCTCAAGTATCAAAAACATTAACCGAAATTTCGTTATCATAGTATTTCTTAATTAAAAGATATTAGAGTTTTTAGAGGTCTTGATTTCCGACGAAAAAAAATAAAAATAATATTATATACAGGGTGTTTCATTTGCAAAATCAAATTTGCTACTACTTTCTAATAGATGTGACAATAACGCATCACCAAAAATATTTTAATTGGGTAGAGAATGTTCGATTATGCCCTACACTGAATGTTAAAAGTAATCCATTGTATGGTTCTACGTGTAATGTGCCATCCACCGTGAATCAAGCTGTATATATATATATATATATATATATATATATATATATATATATATATATATATATATATCAGGGGCGGCTAGTCAAAGGAGGCTAAGCCTCCTCAATAATATTCGTGTATCACTAATATATATATATATATATATATATATATATATATATATATATATATATATATATATATATATATATATATATATATATATATATTATATTGAATAGTCAGCATTCAGCATATTCATATTAATCAAAATCATATTATTTTATGCACCTACCTTCCTTTCAACCTACATTATATATGTAATATAATTTATTAATCAAGATTGAAGGTATTTACATTTACTGCATTTCATTCATTTCAAGATTTGTGGCAACGCTGCGGAATGCTTAGAAAGGTATATTCTCAACGTTCATTATGCCTGCCACAC
Source organism: Cynegetis impunctata (assembly GCA_030704885.1). Taxonomy (NCBI): domain Eukaryota; kingdom Metazoa; phylum Arthropoda; class Insecta; order Coleoptera; family Coccinellidae; genus Cynegetis; species Cynegetis impunctata. Next base: position 393,624 of record JARQZK010001473.1, on the reverse strand, counting down.
AAAAGCAAACAACGGTGCAAATACTCCGAATGAATACTTCATTGCAATAGAAAAGCAAATCACATGTAAATGGCAACACGGATAGGAACCCAGTCTTATACAATTTCGACCAACCACAACTATAGAATTTCGCGTGACATCGGGTGAATTCGTTGGAAGAATCGCAGTGTGATCGTAGTTACTAATGGCAGCGTGTTTACTTATATTGTATGGTGTATTTTTTAACACCTCTTGTAGCCTCCTCAAACCAAAACCTCACGAGCCACCACTGATATATATATATATATATATATATATATATATATATATAGATGAAATAATACAAAAATTTGTCGTTGATCAATTAAATAATTATGAAAAATAAAAAAAAATTCCTCTTCTAGATTATTTGAGGTAGCACGATCAAGAAATTAATTATCGATGAATATTTTTATGTATTTTGATTCGGAAAATGGTACAATCAGATTCGTCCATAGATATCCGAGATATTTCAGTCGAATAAATACCATTCAAACTTTCCCGATTTTTATTCCACAACTTGATAACAATCGCATTCTAAAAGCATATCTCAAGACTCCCCTTTTAACGATGCTATTTTAAAAGCAACCTCATAGGGGAATTGAATAAAAGTTCCGAATAAACGTGTTTTTAGTGTATAAAATCGAATAACTTCGAGTTATTTACTTCGCATTGTATGCGCCACATCTTGAGGGTGACTACCTAATGCTAAAACCACTTTTTTCATGCACACCACTGAATTTTTCTCGTATGAGGGGATTTCCTAGATTTGGATAAATTGCACAAGAATTTGAGAGTTTTCTGTATTTAACAATAAATTGAGTATCAGGTTTTTGAATTTGCTCTATGAAATCTGATACCATGATGAGCACAGAATAACCAATTTATATTGATAGTGCGAGATCCGTTATTAGAAATATATACCCTCATCTGTTATTTAATGCTAATAAGGAAATACGCTAGATAATGTATGAATTGATACATCGCAAATAGGTTGCCTAGCTAAATCACGTGCCGATGATGTTAAACAATAAAATGTTTAATCAAATTTCATGATCAACTTCCCACATTTGTTATTTATGAAAATTAGGCATCAGCTGAAAGAATATACCCTAAGGATTTCAAAAAAAGCAGGTTGCCTACATTCCACTCTGCGCAACTATAAGGTTGACGCTTTTAAACAGGTAAGTAAGCGTAGATAATATACCCTCATTTGTTATTTAATCGTATTACATGTCAAATGAAAGCTTATTTTATTCCTAATGCAACCGGAATAGGTTGCCTCGTCAAAAAGCGGATTGAATCCATGGTTGCCTAGATTGAAGATATCAAATTTTCTGTGCGAACGTTGAGAGTGATAGATAAGCGTTGCGGACGCAATTCAATTTGACTGACAAAGATGCAGCGAGTTCGTTTTGTAGATTAGTTAGTGTGAATATAGTATACGTTATCTAATTTTTTCCAATCACACATTAATTCATCAGCGACAATACATAGTTACGAAATGTAGGTATTTCAAAAAGAAATTTGATTGTGACATCGGCACTTCTGACGAGTCAGAAACTGAATAAGTTTTCTTAATTTGAATTTTGTTATTTTCTATTGATGAATTTATGTATTAATAATAATGTGTTATTTGTCTTTCACCAGTATTTAATCCGCGCTTTCACTATCGGAAAATTGTTTTTTTTAAATACGTACACTCACTTACTGGTTTAAAAGCGTCAACCCTATAGTTGGGCAGAGTGGAATGTAGGCAACCTGCATTTTTGAAATCCTTAGGGTATATTCTTTCAGCTGATGCCCAATTTTCATACATAACAAATATGGGAAGTTGATCAAAAAAATTTGATTAAACATTTTATTGTTTAACATCATCGGCACGTGATTTAGCTAGGCAACCTATTTGCGATGTATCAATTCATACATTATCTAGCGTATTTCCTCATTAGCATTGAATAACAGATGAGGGTATATATTTCTAATAACGGATCTTAGACTATGAGTAAGTACACTCCACATGGAATATAGTGTTACAGAATCAAATAAGCATGCGTTTAATACTAAGATCCAAAAAAATTTGAAACACTGACAAAATTTCATTAGAGCGCGGTATGAGGTAGAAAGCTCTTGTTATATATTAATATTCGATATTTGAAAAACAATAGTTTAAGGATTACTATAATTGAAACAATGGCGCGGCGTTTCACCAAACTTCATTAGATAGAACTGAACACTGAAATTTTGGCATCTCAGACTGAGTATATATAAATTTGAGTACCTAAAGAAAGGATTGTAACATGAAATTATATAGTAGGGTGATTTGTAGGTAATTATTTGCTTCTGGTGGAATAATGGAGAAAATTTATGCAGAACACCTGCCGTGATAATATCTGCAAAAGAGATATACATGTAGGCAACCTTCCTCCTATATCCGAGAGAATAAAGCTGAGCGGTCAATGGAGAGTCTGTAAACCTAACTGCTCTCTGCTGAATTGAGATAAGCAGATATAAGAATAGCTGGTGTGGAGCTCCAAGTAGCAGTATTCCAAAGGTGGACGCAACTGAGCTTTATGAAGCAACAACGGCAGTTTAAACTTAAACAGATTTTTAGCATGCAAAAGATAACTAAGCTTCTGTGGATCAGATTTAGCAATGGCTGAGACATGTTCGTCGCAGGTTAAATTAGAATTAATCCCGAATCCCAAAAGATGAAGTTTATTGGTCGACTTACTGGCAAGTTTTTCCAATACTGATTGAGGATCTATGAGCTACGTTTTTCTTGAAAACCTGGTTTATTGTATCTTGGTGGCATCAAAAGCAACCAAATTATCAGAACTTATAGTCGGTATGCATGGAGTCAGCTTGCGCAACGCGTTTATACCCAGATGTAGAAGCACTGACAGGCCTTCTGTTGGTAGAGGATGCTATTAGAGTACTGTCTCCAGCGAAGATCAAGAGTTTATTTCAAGTCAAATTCCAGAGATCATTGATATATATATATATATATATATATATATATATATACATAAACATATATATATATATATATATATATATATATATATATATATATATATATATATATATATATATATATATATATATATATATATATATATATATATAAATATATATATATATATAATAACATATTATATATATATATATATATATATATATATATATATATATATATATAAATATATATATAATATATATATATATATATATATATATATATAAATTATTTATTCGAATTGTTGTTGCCTGTGATTTATTTTTAATCTCTTGATAATTATTAGCAATAACAGGCTGGTTGAATCTTAAAAAACTCGATTTAATTAATGAGTTGACGTTTCACTACGACATTCATAGTTATTCAAAACTTTTGAAAAAAAATTGAAAATTCTTTGACATTTATTGACTTGAAAAAATTGAATAGATAAGATTGATCTGTCTTGTTAAAAATTTGTTATTTATTACGTGCTATTCAGTCTAATATTAACATTCAAAATTGTTATCATTAGAAGGCAAGGGAAACTACAGAAACCTTTACCTATGTAATGTTCGAAAATAATAATAATAGGGTACTATTTATTTAACAGAAAAGAAATTAGTCACGGGAAAATATTAAAAAAGTAGAGCAGAATTATCGGTATAGAACGTTTATATGGAAGCAGCCGTTCCATATAAACGTTCTATACCGATAATTCTGCTCTACTTTTTCAATATTTTCCCGTGACTAATTTCTTTTCTGTTAAATAAATAGTACCCTATTATTATTATTTTCGAACATTACATAGGTAAAGGTTTCTGTAGTTTCCCTTGCCTTCTAATGATAACAATTTTGAATGTTAATATTAGACTGAATAGCACGTAATAAATAACAAATTTTTAACAAGAAGATCAATCTTATCTATTCAATTTTTTCAAGTCAATAAATGTCAAAGAATTTTCAATTTTTTTTCAAAAGTTTTGAATAACTATGAATGTCGTAGTGAAACGTCAACTCATTAATTAAATCGAGTTTTTTAAGATTCAACCAGCCTGTTATTGCTAATAATTATCAAGAGATTATATATATAAATATATATATATATATATATATATATATATATATATATATATATATATATATATAAATATATATAAATATATATATATATATATATATATATATATATATAAATATATATATATATATATATATATAGGTATATCAGAAAAAGCATCTATGACAAGATAGAGGATAGACCCTTTACACCGGTGTTATCAGTAAGAGGGCCTGAGCTCGCACCGTCGACCGCAGCACATATTTGCCTTTCATACTTATGCAAACAATGGAAATATATTTTAGGTGCTTAGTATACTAAAGTAATGAAATATTTTTTATTAGAAAGAAATATTTTCATGAAACTTATCCATTTTGAAGATTTCACTTTGATAAGATGCTCTGCCAATTATCAACTTTGCCATAATATCTGATTATAGTTTTCATTCAGTTTAATAATTTGAATCTACATTTCTACATATCTGAACCCTGCGCATTCGCCAAAATGAATATTCAAATATTTTTTCTGGGCGCCTTTAATTTTTATTATTCTTATGAACATTCTATTATATGTAATCTTAAAGTATTCAAATAAAAATTTTAAGAGAAGTGCTAATTTATTACAACTTTCGACCCAATTATGACTTATAAAGTGTGAAATCAAAATTTTCGCTTGAAACATAAGCAAATCTGAGTTAAATGAATCATAACTTTTGATTATCTTCAAAGTAATGAAGAATGAAGACTAATTACACAACATCATGAAATGCATCTGTGTATTGCTATCAAATCCCAAAGGGTTATCTATTGATTCTCTGCGGGCCATCTATCACCCTTTCGCAGATAGATAGATGGAGATGTCACACCAACCAGAAATTAGTGTATTAGTATCGTCTTCCTGAGTTCAGAAGTTTCATCTCATACTCAGCATAAAATTTACCGCAAGAAGAACTCCAAGTTGATTGTATTGCTTGCAAAATAACAAAAAATCAGCATACATGTAGAGAACTAAACTTCAAGAATAAAATGTTTTTCATGGAAACTTGTACTATCAAGATAACCATCAATTTGCGTTAGAATTCAAAGTTCAAAACTCGAATTGATAAATTGCTCTAAAATTTAAGTAATATAAATCTTTATTCCGTCAATTTTCTGAATGAAAGATTATTTTAATTCTGGAAACCCATGTTGGCATTAAAGAAAATCCACTTGTGGATGAAGCACCTACCTACTTTAATGAAAATAGAACATCGATACTTATAACTAAAATCCCTTCAAAAAGAAATTGTTTGTGTGTCAGCTTCTACGCACGACTGGAGTTTACTGCAGTCGTTCGTCAGTTTTTTTTATGAACTTCAATCACTTAATAATAATTTTGTTTATTGTGCACAAATATTACCCTAACAATACAGGGATGTCCTAGGTATGTCCTTTTGATGTACCGCGGTACAAAGACATGATTGGGATATCCAGGGGATGTCCCGCATAATTTGTCCAGATGACATCCAATCTGGAATATCCATAGGATATCCCATTCATGTCCCTGGAATTTTCGATATCCACTCAGATATATAATAAGAATCATCGAAACTCGTCGAAATGTTGAAAGTGTTTGTTTTTCTTCTGGAAAATAATTATGGAGAAAAATGAAATATATCTCATACATTTCTGGGAAGTGACCATTTCACAAGTAGAAAATTATTCCTTTTGGCAACATTGTTTGAATCATTTGGTGTTCTGTCAACAATGTAAATTAACCTCATAATATACCTAATGCGCAAGTTTGTTTTCTTTGTTAGAAGATCAACGGCATTCTGCATTCTAATTGTTTGTGATTGGCCATTTTCGTGAGCATTTGAAGGATTTTATCAGTTGATATAAGGTGTAGTTATATAAGGTGTAGTTGAACAATTGAAAAAATTGAATTTAAGGTTGGTATAATATTAAAATATTGAATGTACTCTTTTGAATCAAATAATTGATGCCATAATATATGGTTAACCCATTCTGAATATTATGTTTATAGTTTATTCATTAAGGGCTAAGGAGAGAAGCCACAGAGAAAAAGATGATGCAATAATGCCTGCAACAAATGCACCGTCACCCTAAAATATATATGTATAATTTAAACTGAATAATTTATCTAGTTTCTTTTATTTATTTATCATATGAATTTATATTTAGAAAGAGTTTTTGTTTGTAGTTTTTTTAATTTTCCTCTATTCTTTTTTTGATTTATCATATATATAAGTATATATATATATATATATATATATATATATATATATATATATATATATATATATATAGGATGAGTTTTTGTTTATCGTTTTCTGTAATTATCACACTTTAACACAATGTAACATTCTTTTATGAATTAAACTTGTTTGTGTTGAGAATCTTAGAATTTTTTTTCTCCAAATTGTCCATAAAATTCTTCAAATTATATGAATCAAGGAAATGGAAATGCCAGGACGTCCAGGGGATGTACCTCATATATAAGTATCTTCGGGATATCCCTGGGACATACCAGAAGGACATCCCATGGGTGTCCTTTTCGGTGGAAAGTAGATGTCCCTGGGACGTCCCTAGTAGGTACCATGTCCCGACAAAGGATATCCCAGGGATGTCCTAGTAGCAAATGAAGGCCGTCCCTGGGATGTACAGGGGATGTACTTGTGTCGTGAGGGTAGTATCACTGCATATAAATAAATAAAATACACTCTAAAATCTAAACCTAAATTGACGGTTAGGTTGCTGTTGTATGTGTTGTATCATATATACTAATACATGCATGAACTGTTGCCGATTTGCCCTAATATATGCGGCGTAAACTCCAACAATAATTTGAATTACATCATATATAATATAAAATATAAAAGATATACGCAATTGATCATACATACATTGAATAACAGAAATCTATTCTTTAATTCAATCAAAAATAATAAACCGCATCTACGTGTTTTTCAGATTCTTCTTCGTTATTCATTGTCATTCAAATCAGTTTCTTTTATATCTTTCAATATTTTGTTAACTTCAATCACTTAATAATTCTGTTTATTGTGCACAAATATAAATACCACTAGATATAAATACCTATAGGTACATGCATCACCCTAATATATGCGGCGGTATACTAATAATCTCGAAGTGAAAGGTGCGCATAGTACGTTGCGCGAAAGAACGTAACATTTCACTTTTAGTTAACGCTCGATTTTACACCTTATAAAGAAGGAGTAAACTTCTTTTTCAATATAACATTCAAAAGCTAAAACAAAATTAAATCGAGGCTTTATCCAACTGCAGCGGTTGCAGAATATCTGTAAGGTTACAAAATTAAAATTTAGTTTCAAGTCAGGCTACTTATTCTTCACCATTGCATTCAATTTAGTATCAATTTAGAGCAACTCTCGGTAAAAGCCTCTGAGATGATTTCAACAAATGAAGGTGGATGCTGGATCAAACGGTTTCAAATTATAGCAAACAGAAAAAAGCCTAATATATGTTTACGGTTTGGATCAGAAACGCCTTTTGGTGGACTTATGATCCGCCTGTTGGGATGTGCACGGAAAATCGGTGTGTATTATCTGCATACGTGTGCTCCTGGTGGAATAATGGAGGCAATGGCTGCAGAATACGTGCAGTGATAATATCTGTAGAAGAGCCACAAATTGGCAACCTTTCCAAATTCTTCAAATGTTTTCTCATATATGTGAACCCCATATCATTTCTTTTCAATCGAAACTATCATAAAACTCACAGATGAAAAATTTAGCTTAAAAAACATTATTTTTCAAAATTCATTAATGGAAATATATAGATAATTTTGTTTATCACATTTTCAAAGAGACTTCTCATAATTTTTTCAGCAAGGTGAGCGTTAGTCAGAAAAGAAGAGAAAAAGCCTCAAATTAAGGAGGGAAAAGACTATTGATAATATTGATAATTTCTCTAGACCAGTGGTTTCCAAACTTTTTCGAGTCGCGATGCCCTTTTCTAATTGAAATGATCCCACGGTGCCCTGTCCTGATATAAATAGGTATAAGTATGACTAATCTTAAGAAACATTGAAGAAACTAAAACTTGTATATTTTCATTAATCAATAAAACTAATTAATAATTACTATGATGGATGAGCTTTCAAACCGTGGCGTATTTTCTCAGAATGCGGCATCGATCTGATGGACAGGCCACCCTCATTTGCCTTCCCATTTTCGCTATGTACTTGCTTTTCATTACAGCGACCGCCGAAAATCCAATTTTCCACAAAAATCTAATGAAAATCCACTGGGTTTTATCACTTCAACGGGGTGAATCTTTCACTAAAATCGATTTCATGCAGTCAAATTTGTCTTTCTAACTTTATCGTAAGATAACTCGATGAGAGTCTCTTCTTCAGCAAACGTAAATTCCGATGGACCACTAGTATTGTATAGATCTTGAATCCATGCGAATCTATAATTTTCATTTCCATAGTATTTCTTAAACCAAACCTAATAAGTTGTGATATTTGCCTTTAAAATAGGGTTTTCATATCTTGAGGAAGATTAAGTGCATTTTACGGCAACTATTGAAAAAGAATCTTCGAGATCATCTTTTCTTTAACTTGAGCTTATCATATAAGTTTTGTCCGCTGATTTCAAAGGGTGAATGTTCTCTCCTTGCACAGGCTTTCGGAAAGATATGTGCGAAACATCGACAAGTCTAGCTCGATCATACCATACTATCCAGAAGGATAACCAACTTGCAAGAATATTCTGCGATCACGAGCTAATTTTACACAGGATCAAGTGAAAATAGACCTGAAAAAATTACGATATTTCTAGATTTTCACTTTATTTTTTGTTGTCATGCCAAATTTGTCACGACGCCACTGTGAAGTGACCACGCCGTCTCGGGGTGTCGCGGGTCATAGTTTCAGAAACTCTGCTATAGACATCATCTCACAGTAAATAAAAATTCAACTACGGTAGGTTGAACTAATAAGATCTAATATATCGTCATACAAATTTTTCTAAACGATATACTAGTTTTAATTTCTTTCTTATTCGATAAACAGAGTCCTGGTACTACCAATCGATAGAAAAAAAACATAACAGACGACGCCATAAAACTCATTTGTCTTAGTGCACTAATAACATTCTAAAAGCAAACGTCTGATGAATAAAATACTTTCTCTTTCACGTACAATTTTATTTCCTAGGAAAACGAATAATTTTTACTGTTTTCTAGATTCTAGAATTTATTTTCAATTATGTTTTTACACATAGTAACCCTCACTTTATCTTACTTCCATATTCTAGCTACATAATGCGCAAATATTGAACTTGTGGGATAAAAGTTCATCGAATAACATGACTCTGTAAGGTAAGTCCGTCCCCAAGGAATCCACAAATATTATTTCAATTTTCGTAATGCTCTAAGCTCTCCTACACGAATGTTTGCCTTTGCATGTAGCAGCATTTTTTATCTTCCAGCGTTAGGTCCGAGCGAGTCCCGGAGGAATTGACCGACATAGTTTGCGAATAAGGGAGAAAATGGACTGATGTTATTTTAAATGTTGTTAGACAATTTCGGACGTTCGATCAGAAATTCCAAGGTAATCTTAATTTTGAGAATACTGTCCTCTCTTTCACCACTCACTTCTTTCTTCTAGTGTTATTTTGAAGTCAATACTGAATTCGAATTTGTTCCTTACTACGGAGGTTACAACTAACAGTTGTGAAATTTATTTTCGATATCGTTTAATTATTATTTCACAGTACCTCTTACTGTGAATTCACCAAACAAATTACATTTGCAAAAGTGAATAGGTTTCCCAAATTTGACACACCGTATTGAAAGCGCTTCTATCAATTTTACTAAGTTATACAAGTTTGATCGAAACTTCTTGCTATTGTGTTGGTCTATGTATCTTTGAAATATCTTGTCATTTGCGGTCCGTTTTAAAGAAAAGTTTATTGTTGGAATTCAAAATGAATGAATGTGTTCTGATCTGTTCAGTGGACGTTAACCTGTGAGGAATAAAGAATCAATAATTCCAATCAAATATCGCTAATATAACCTAACCGATAATTCCAATCAATGTTTGCTAAACTAAACTAACCAAAAATTCGAATCAAACTTTGCTAACTTAACCAATGCTTGGAATCAAAATTTTCTAACCTAACCTATCCGATCATTCGAATCAATTTCGCTAAAGCAAAGCTAAAATAAAGCAGAGCATGGGAATTACCAAATGAAGCTTTCTGAAAAGTTTCTATGAATATTAACAGCTTTCACAAGTTGTAATAAATTTCTTATATGATCTCCACAATTTCAAACATTGTCGCGTGCTTTGTGCCTATAAAACAGACTGATGACAATATTCAAAAATAATTAGTTTATTAACTGAGATTAGTTTATTACAATGGCATATAATTTTGCCTAAGGTAAGGGTAACGACTACAAATAAAGGTATAACGACTAGAAATAAAGATGTGCTTGGAACCTTTCTGCTTTCTCTGGTTTTCATTAACTATGTATTTGATTATGGGGAATATTTTGAGGTTTTTGCAAAATTGAAATGTTTGTTTTATTGCTGATTAAGAATGGATGATTGAAAATTGATTTCTCATTATTATTCCTAATTTAAATTTGAATTGTATCTAATCTTTAGATTAATTGTATATAATCTATATGATATTTTCTTTGAGACGCAGAAATATTTGACTGATGAAAACTAATGCTTCTATTATATGCTATAATGCAGAGTTTCTCAAAAGTCGGGTCGCGATCCGGTACCAGGTCACGGAAAAAAATACCGGGTCGCAAAGAAACTTCAAAAAATCTAGCTGGTTTTCGTTTTAGTTTATTTATTTTCACGAAAATGTAAAATATAACAAAATAAAATTAAATCGATATTATTGAATAAATTAATTGTGTGCAACAATGCATTAGACTTTCATACTTTCTGGACATATATCACGCTATTCTTGGAAGAAACTATTAAAAATAAATAACGACCCACAATGCCGCAAATTGTGCAAGAACACAAACTTAAATTATTGTGATTTATTCAATTTCAAATAATTTAAATCCGACATAACAAGGCAACAATGTCAATATACTCAAAGAACAAGAGATGATAGCGACTGCAACAAAAAAAGTGCATTTATGGATGCGTCGTTCGGAAGGAGGGAATTACAATGATTTTATGAAGGTGACAGAATTACTGAAACAGCATAACGTTAGTTCCATTCCAGATGAAATTTCAACTGCATTCAAGGATCATCTGTAAGGATTACACACAAATAATAAAGAATATTTTCCTCCAATCAACCGGAACAAAACATGGATAATAATCCCGTTTATACAGAATGTAGAATTTAAAACAGAATTACTAGATTCGGATGTTGAATTTATAATTGAACTGTCATGCGACACAACGCTGAAAGATAATTTCAGTAGAATGACTTTGTTGAATTTTTGGCTTTCCTGTCAGCAGGAATATAGGGGAGAAGTGGCATGAAAGAGCCAGTTTACCAAACTGAGCAAAAAAATATACTTTTGATGGAGGAAAAGATGATTTCTTTTTCTTCATTTATTATTCATTCATTTGAGTAGATAATTTCTCACGAAAAAACCTTTAACAATATAAAAAAACCAACGAATTATTCTTTTTAAAAAAATGTGTCTTTTGGCTCTTTCATAACATTTCGGTATTGAAAGAGTTACTAAATGTTATGAAAAAGCCAGTATGTATTATAAAGTGTAATCGTGAAAATAATACAGGAATACAATAATTCTAATAATTTTTTTTTAAACTAATGAAATTTTTGATTCTATCAGTCATTTTAAGTATTTCTAACAAACACTTTAATATTAAAATAATATTCTGTCATAGCTATTATATATTCAGACTTTTTAGGAACTTTAGAGTATATAATGTAGGTAGTTTTTTTTTTTAATTAGAAACATGCCTATATCATAGGATTAATGGGCCCAATCAGACAAATCAAATTTTGCACTGAAAATACAATCTTGATCACTGTTTTCATATGATCATCGCTATTTTCATTTGTTTTTGAGTTTTTTCTGCTACGAGCAACCTTTTTTCTCACTTCAGCAAATACTATAGCCATTACGATTCAGTCATTTTGCAGTCCGGAGTTTTTATTAAGGGTTTGTATGGACTGTTTTGTGGTAATTTTTTTAATAATAATTTTTGGTTTCTTTACATTACCCTCTTTCTCTTATAAGTTCTCTTTTCGGGAGTACAGTCACGACGGTAGACGTAGAGCGCGTCGTGCTTGTCTTGGCCCTGCTTTAGAAAATGGTCTTATCATTTCTAATGAAATAATTTGTTGCCTAGAAGTACTCGGAAGCGCAACAGTAGGACTAGAGGTTAAATGGGGAGATGGTAATAATAATGTAAATGCATATTTATTAATATTTTATATTATTTACTCAATTCAAATCCAGGGCTATGAAAGCGCCGGTTATGAAATAGCCAGCTGTTTCAAGGCCCATTCGCTCGGCTCTTTCATAACTTATTCTTTGAAAAAATATAACCTTTAAAATAAAAACAATATCAAAACTTTTGCGCCATATTTATCACACAGTTACAAGGCCAAATGTATGCACAAACTCAATCTACATTCCATTTACCTGTATTTATTTACAATAAAATAACAAAAAACAAGTTAACTGAAGCAAAATATATACTTTTTAGTGCCAAAAACTTTGACTGGATGTGCCGGCGTCCGTTGGTTTCGACGGACTGTCTAATGTTTTTGGGTGACTGGAAATCAGTGTTGCCACTCAAAAATAAAATGACTAACAAAATCCGTTCGTTCATAAACTACTAAAATAATGTATGTGGCTCTTTCAAAACCTGGCTCCTTCATGACACTTCTCACCTACAGTATTGGCACAAAACGCAATAAAATTTAACACGTTTTGCGACGACATACAAGTGTGAAGCAGGCTTCTCAATGCAGGTTTCTCTTAAAAATATATTTAGAAATCTATTAGACGTGGAACCAAATTTAAGAATAAAATTGTCATTCTTTTCGCTACACCTGAAATATTTGGTTGACGAGAAACAGCCTTCAAATTAATATTTATTTTATTTATAAACACGTATATATTATTTGTAATACTTGTTTGCATTGTTTTCGTGTAATCTTTGTTAGAGTTACTTGTGTTTCACCATTAATAAAATGAACCATTGTTTTTTTTTTTTCATTTTAACAATAACTCATGAAAAAGTTTAGGTAGGTACTCACGAAGGAAAAATATTAAAATAACCGGGTCACGAAGAAAATAGTTTGGGAAACGCTGCTTAATGTATAAGCTGTAGTAGGTACTATGAACTTCAGTATGAATAATACAAGATGTCTAATGAAAAAAAGCAATTCGATTGTAATCGATATCAACCTTACAAAAGGGCTGAAACGTTTTAAATGTTCAATCCAGACTTATGATGATACTTGTGCTATTCACTCTCCGTCGGAATTACGATAAATTTTTCCAGTTCGTGTGTGCATCCAAAGCGATTCATTATTTTCCTCGTGCCATACACCATCGACTGGGGTCTTAGCAATTCTTTGGAAAGGGGGAGAAATAGAAATGAGAATAAGTAGTTTCTGGCAGTCCCGGCAAGAATATTCAGTTGGGAAAGTGTCTAATTAGGGAACTTTGTGCGAAGGAGAGCAAGAGACAGGGGGAAATGCAGCTTAACTTGCCGACATCGAAACGAAGTAGATCTATAGCTGGTCTAGAAATAACAGCGAATGTCCAAAGTGATGAAGTCCATAAGTGCTAATATATGAACCTTATAAAACCTACTTTCTCAAGTTTTTGGGATAAAATATATAAAAGTGAAAATAATTTTTCATTAATTATATACAATTTTAAAACTATTCTTTCTTTAATTCATTGGTTCTGGATGAACTCCATCAATTTCTTAGACCTGTTTCAAAAAAATTTAAAAAAATTGGGTGTTTCATCTCCGAAGCACGACTGGAGTTTTTTTATATCTTTCAATATTTTATTACTTTGAATCACTCAATAACTATGTTTCTTGTTCACAAATATAAGTATCACCACATATAAATAAATAAACTGAACTCTAAAGTTAAAACACAAATTAACGGTTAGGTTGCTGTTGTATGTATTGAATCATATATACTTTTGGATTGATTGGGCCGATATTAGATTGATAACATAATATACAATAAAATATAAAAGATATATGTAACTAACCAAACATACATACATACATTAGATAACAGGCAGCTGGTCGTTAATTCAATTGATATTAATAAGAAAATAAACCGCATCTACTCGTTTTTCCGATTTTTCTACTTCGTTGTTCATTAGCATACGAATTTTTTTTTATATGTTTTAATGTTTTATTAACTTCAATTACCTAATAATTTTGTTCATTGTCCACAAATTAATATAAGTATCACTAGATATAAATACCTATACATGCATCAACTTAGCCGGTATACCTTAATATATGCTGCGGTTTACTAATAATCTCGAAGTGAAAGGTGCGCATAGTATGTTGCGTAAAGGAACGTAACATTTCACTTTTAGATAACGATCGATTTTTCTTCTCGTAAAATTTTCATACCGCGGGCTAAATATGAATAAGGAGTAAACAAAAATGAATGAAAAAATTACCCTTGTGAAAAACCCTGAAAATGGAGAAACAAAAATTCATATAAATCCTAAAAGACTCTCGTCTCTAAATATAAAACCTTGTGATAAATATGATTGACATGAACAAAGATTGAAGCTGCAGGATATCTGTTAAATAACAGATATCCTGCAGAGAAAATCCTCTTAATGAATAAAGATCATTTTGGTTTTGACTGAATCACAATACCTATTAAACTTGATTAGCCACAATTTTTTCAAACACAAATTCATAATGCAAATGTTATATTTCTTGGAACATGCCATTCAAACTAAATAATGGCAAACAACTATTTTCTCGCTAACAGAATTTCACTGCCCGTAACAAAACTGTAAAGTTAAATTAATAATAATTCGAAGAAACGTAGCAAATATAACTTTTGTTCCAAAATATTCAACTGTTTCTACCCTGAAAGCTAATATTCAATAGACAGGAGAGTAATATTTCCTGAAAGGTCCCGGACCGGCAACATTAATTGCTCCATCTCGGTAATTTTTGTTGTGTCCCACTCTTTCCGATTTCTGATAAAAATATCATGTTCATTATAATATCTTGGATAAAGTATATGGATTTATAGTTTCGTTTTTCTTTAGTAATATATTTCTCGCCAGATTATTCAAATTTAAAAAATTATATATTTTTGATATTATCGCTTTTGTTTCAGAACGAATAAGCTTTTTCATCTGTATAGTTATGATTTCAAACAGGACAAGCTTGTTAATTGATTAACGAAATTTGGTGAATTTCCATTTTAATAATTACTAATTGTAGTAAAATATAGCGATTTTCATTATATTTATTTATCGACTTTTCCGCATTTTAAATTGTGCATGGTATAAATGCCGGAAAAGGATCTTTGACAACAACTAAAAGGCTTAAAGTGTGATAGTTGATTTTATATTTCGTATTTATCGACTTTCTGGAAGCTTCCTGGGTTTCCGGAAACATTTCGTAGAGATTTTCCGGAAAAAAATTTCTATCAAGAAATGCTTCTCGAAAAATACTTTCCGGTTGTACCTCGTACATATTTGTGTGCGATTTCATAGTTGTCGAGTGGCTTGGCACGTCGTAACTCAGGCAATACGCGAGGCGTGGCGCACTAATCGATGCGATATTGCGCTATCGATTGCCGTTCGTGCCGTCGCAACAGACTCTCTCCAATTCAACCACTTCGGGAAACTTGCGCCCCATGTGCATCAAACTTTTATTGTTTCGCCTTGCATAACATTTTTCTACCGTATGAAGGATTCAGACGAAATTATTTAGCAAACTGAAATGTATGTAAGTTCGTACCAACGAGGGGAAGAAGAGTGAATGCGAAAAATGATATTACTTATACCAGAGTAGTTTCTATCAACAATGACTATGATATTACTTATACCAGAGTAGTTTCTATCAACAATGACTCAATTTTTTTTCGAGATGTTTACTTCATGGCCCACTGCTCAGAACTTCATTCGTGGTACTATGGCGGTGACTGAACATTTTCATTATTTTAAACGCACCATATGGGTATATATATATATATATATATATATATATATATATATATATATATATATATATATATATATATATATATATATATATATATATATATATATATATATATATATATATATATATATATATATATATATATATATATATATATATATATATATATATATATATATATATATATATATATATATATATATATATATATATATATATATATATATACCTGGCAATAGAACACGAGTGAATTGATTCTGAAATGAATAAATGATTATCCCGATTTTTTTAACAATCACCGCTCAAGGATGGATGGGAATTAGTGCTGGGCGATGTTCATCGATGTTAGATGTCACAAATATCGACATCCACATCGATGTTAACTTTTCGATATTAAATATACCTAATTAAAATACAGGCTTAAAACATAAATTTTTCAGTTAAAGAAATAAAGTATGAATATCTTCAGTAAAAATAATTGATTTTATTGAAAGTTGCTGTGTTACAGAATTTAACAAAATTAAATTGCATGAATTACAATTTTTACCAAGCATTTTAATATTTTTCAACTTAGATCCATAATAAACAAACCTTAATATTGCTACATTTCTATTCATATTTTTGATAAATACTAACGTTTATAAAAAGATGATGGCTTCAAGGGGATGCTAAAAACTCTTCCATTTACTTCACCCTCGAGGGGGAGAGGTGTCAACTTAGAAATTTTAAATGGGAACCTCTGTTTTTCATTGCAGATTCATATTATATAGCACAAAAATACAAAAGTTTTGTACGAACAATTTTTTACGATTCCTGACAGATGTCTCTGCAGTCGAATTCGAATTCACCGTCTGAATGACCTTAACTTATCTGTTCTATTCATCATTCGAATGAAATTTGACGTTAAGGTCGTTCAGACACTAAATTCAAATTCGATTTCAATCTGTGAGGAATCGTAAAAATTTGTTCGTACAAAAGTGCATTTTTTGCCATAGAACACGAATCTGTAATAAAAAACAGGGGTACCCATTTCAAATTTCAAAGTTGATCCCTTTCTCCCCCATAATGGTGAAGGAAATGGAAGAGGTTTTAGCATAAGTGGACCTCCCCCTCAAAACCATCAACTTTTCATTCGAAACATGTTTCTTTTCGAAATTTTCAGCTGATTGAACTTAAAAAGTTCACCTGGTATACACACCTATAACGTAAAATACGCAAAAAACTTTTCATCACTACAAAATATGAAATGATAGTTTCTTTCTTTCACGTGATAGTTCCTATAAAAATTGAGTAACGACCATAGATTGTGAAAGTAGGGTAACAACTCTCAAAATAATTTGTAGTAATAAATTATCTGCGTTTGAAATTTTTGAATATTGTAAAAATTCCTTCCTTTGAAGTAATCATTTTTGCAAGTAGCAGTTTTCCATTCCACATCTGAAGAAATTGATATAACCGATAAGCCGCTGCAAAACTAAATGTGATAATAAAAAATGCCTATGAAAAGTAGATGATGTTATTCTAGAAGGCAATCTAATTCCATCGTTTGTAGATTTATGGACTTTTATTCTCTTAAAAATTTGCGAGGAAAATTTGTATCTAAAACATATGAAAATAAGATAGAAACGAATATTCTTTTCTCATCTTATTTCAATTTGCTTCAGCAACAACTTTTCCCCATATATTTTATAGACAATGAAAGTCCATAAATCTACGCATGAAGAAAATACATTGTCCAATATGTATCTACTTTCAAAAACACAGTAATCTAGTTCAACTTGTTCGAATAACACTGTTTCTATGCTTGACCTGAACTTTGCTGATTATTCTATGTTTATCTGGAAGTTAATATTTATTTGATACTGATTCTTTTGTCTAAGATGTTTGATAAAATGAAAAACTTCAATTTTAACCTATATTTTATAACAAAAATAACCCATTTATCATTCTGTTTATTCTATTTTATTTGAATTGAATATCTCAAAAACTGCAGGAGCTATAGGAAAAAAATTTGAACGCTCCTTAAATCGATAAGAGTTTATTAACTTACGACTAGATAAATTTTCAGCAAAGAAATTAATTACCCCCTTCCGTATATACATGACAACTTGTGTATATATATATATATATATATATATATATATATATATATATATATATATATATAATAGTATATATATATATATATATATATATATATATATATATATATATATATAATATATATATATATATATATATATATATATATATATATATAAATATATGTATATATATATATATATATATATATATATAATCTTTTGATAATTATTAGCAATAACAGGCTGGTTGAATCTTAAAAAACTCGATTTTATCAAAAAGTTGACGCCTCACCATGACATTAAGGGAAACCAAAGAAACCTTTACCTACGTAATGTTTGAAAATAATAATAATAGGGTACTATTTATCTAACAACAAAGAAATTAGTTATGGGAAAACATTAAAGAAGTGGAGTAGAATTATCGGAATAGTACGCTTATATGGAAGCAGCCGTTGACACGAGTTTCGGACTCTTTGGTCCTCATCAGAACGGCGTAGCTAAGTATTGGATTGAAAATTTGGAGATGAAAATAGTTTAATAAATAAAATCCTCTGTTATGGAAGAAAATCACTTATTTGTGGTTTATTGTTTGAACTCTCCGGTATGGGAGATTTGGTCAAACTTTGCCACGGAGGCGATTAATTCCATCCGAGAGATCTCAGAAAGAGTAAATTAATATTAAAAAAGAAAATTAGTTTTGGGAAAATATTAAACAAGTAAAGCAAAAATTATCGGTATAGTTCGTTTATATGGAAGTAGCCGTTTTTAATGAAATTTTTATAATAAAATCCTCTGTTATGGAAGAAAATCACTTATTTGTGGTTTATTGTTTGAACTCTCCGGTATGGGAGATTTGGTCAAACTTTGCCACGGAGGCGATTAATTCCATCCGAGAGATCTCAGAAAGAGTAAATTAATATTAAAAAAGAAAATTAGTTTTGGGAAAATATTAAACAAGTAAAGCAAAAATTATCGGTATAGTTCGTTTATATGGAAGTAGCCGTTTTTAATGAAATTTTTTATTTATTTAGAATTTCAAATCTTTTAAAAAAAGGGTACTTACAGTTTAAAACTCTCAGCTTAAGTTTAGGATCATTGCCATATTTTCAGCTTGCAATATTTAATTATTTATTCGAATTGTTGTTGCCTGTGATCTATTTTTAATCTTTTGATAATTATTAGCAATAACGGGCTATTATATATATATATATATATATATATATATATATATATATATATATATATATATATATATATATATATATATATACTACCTCTGTTCCATAATAAGTGAGCCATTACCAAAGTTTAATTTTTACAAAATAAGTTAGCCGTTCTCATTTCAACGTACTATATTTATACTTATATTTTTACAAAATATAAATAATAAAAAATATTAGTATAAACAAATAGTAGGCAAGCGATATTCCCTACGAAGCTTTGCCTTGCTAATATGTTGAAGTTTATAATTATTGTTACCGTCACAATCTGTAATCGATTTCATAACTGTTTGCAAATATTTAAACACATTATCTAATGTATGTCTAGTCGAATATTGGAAATTTTTTCTGTTTTGCCAATTTTTTTCCAACCCGACTTTCTTTTCTTGTTAGAATCAACATTCATAGGCGTATTTTCATCCAAACCACAAACAGAATCATTACCTTGTTTCCATATTCATTTTATAGTGGCTCTTGATGTTCTGAATTTTTCAATTGCCAAAATAACCGTTCTCTTTTTCAGCCGTCCATTTTTCTGATGTTTCAGTAAAAACTGAATAATAGCCGTTCGTTTTTGGTTGATTAAATTTGGTCTTCACATCGTTTGAAATTTCCGGCGTTAGAAAATTTTCGCTTAAAAAATCGGATGTCAATTGTTGCTTTTAAAGAATTAAACTGTCAGATATTTGTCGTCCATGGAACATGTGATTAGGAATTTGGTGTATATAAAGAATATCAAAATAGAAATTGAAAAGATAACTGAGTATTAATAAGTTTGAAAGAAAACTCAAATGGCTCACTTATTATGGAACAGAGGTAGTATATATAAATATATATATATATATATACATATATATATATATATTTATATATATATATTTATATATATATATATATATAAATTTATATATATATATATATATATATATATATATATATAATATATATATATATATATATATATATATATATATTTATTCGAATTGTTGTTGCCTGTGAACTATTTTCAACTTTTTGATAATTATTAGCAATAACAGACTTCTTGAATCTCAAAAAATCGAGTTTTTTGAGATTCATCAAGCCTGTTATTGCTAATAATTATATATATATATATATATATATATATATATATATATATATATATATATATATATATATATATATATATATATATATCCAACATGTTATTATTTGGTCCCAGAATAAGAAAAAGATGAAATATTTCTTATATATTTGTTAGGTACACTTCTAGTTTTAATATTAATTCAAGATTATTGTAATTCTTAAATAACTTTATACCAACGCTGTTTTTTCACCCCAAATAAAGTTATGCTAATACGTCAAAAGTGGCGTAGCGCAGCGGGAAAACAGGGGAAATGACGCATTTTCGATATTTTCCTGTTTTATGTGACATGATTATTATACCACGAGCGCAGGTGGCCCCGACCGCATGATATTTAGGGATGCTCCAACGTAGATATATTGCCGCAGGGAATTTTCATCGCCGAAACTCCTCGCCACACGCGGCAACTTCTCTTCGTTACATTCATTTTATATGACACTTTTATTATTTTACTCAATTTTGCTGGCGTTATGGCAATTCAAAGTTTTTTCATCATAAAACGGTATTTTCCGGAAAATAAAATAGTAATGATGTATAATAATGATTTCTCAATTCAATATTTTACTGACTTAATTTTAAAGAAAAATAAAATGTAGATGTTGGTAATCTTCTAATTATGCGACAGTCCCGTCCATTCATTTGCGCAGTTAGTAGACACAATTATTTCATGATTTGAATTGGAGATTTTTTTCAATGTATTCTTAGATTCAAAAAATTCACTACGGAAAATATTGCAAAGATTATGGGATTAGCAATCCAAAATTTGTTAAATCTTTCCAGCAGTTTTAGATACTCTTACATACAGTTCGGCAAAATTCAGTTAACCGATATGCATGTTAATGAAACAAACAATCAGGGAATGACAAAATGCGCTGCCATGGTGATATGACTCAGACAAACGTCTGGGTAGATGTAAAAAAAAAAACACACACGTGTTTCATTCCTCCCTGAAGTATGTGTCAGGGAGGCGGGCAGCTTGAGTTTGGGATTAACTCCTTCAGCCAGATCAGAGGATACACTTGTATGTACAAGTGTCAAGTGCATTAAGGATAGAGTATCAGAGGATTGATACTGGGCCAGCATTCGCCTTATAAGTTTGCAAGCAGTGACTTACATAACTATGAGGAAACCTCTGAAAAAAACTCATGGCAGACCAGTCGGCCCCCGGTGTGAACCCGAGACCTCCCAAATTCTAGTCAGCGTACGCTATGGGTAGATGAGATGTAAATCTAGAGCCTTTATATAACATGTGCTTAGTCAGTTCAAATTTAGTAATTCATATTGCCGCAAAGGCGTGCCTAAAAATTACCAACTTGTTTACGTTAATTCTAAAAATTTATGTTTCCTTTTCGATATCAACTGATTTTAATGAATGTCCTTCATTCGCCGAAACAAGGTGGGAAAGTAGAATCGACGCTTTAATAGTTGGAAGATATAATTTGTATTATATTTATGATACATTATTAGGCTCTTGCACCGTATTTTTTAAACTAAGTTTAATGATAAACCTAGTTTAATTTGACATTTTCGCTCGTCAAATGTCAAATTAAACTCGGTTTATCATTGAACTTAGTTTAATAATATACGGTGCAAGAGCCTATATAGGTATGTTTCATTTACTGGCTCATCGAAAGAACACAAGAAATGTAGTTAAATTTCTCCAAAAAATTTAAATCTTACAAATTTGTATGATCAACGGTATGACATCTTATCCAAAGTAAATGTAAATGAAAGTATAAATAAGTATATTTTTGCAAAACTATGATTTAGTAGTAGCAACTAATGAAATGTTGAACGATTTTTAATTACTAACAACAGTATAGATTGATCATAATTTAACAAATACTTTGAATGATGCTTAAAATATTGCATAGAAAATTGGTTACAAAACTAAATTCAAAGCGGTTGATATCGTAAGACCTCTTGAAAAAAGCACATTCATTATTAATGAAAATTTTGATGAAAGTCCTTCATAACGAAACTTCACAGTTTGTAAATATTCATTATTTGCTGAAATGATTGTAAATTAAATTTTCCGATAAAGAGTGGTATGAATCTGATATAATTGAGTTAGATTTATTTGATGAAATTAAAATCCTCTTAACGTACCTACAATAATCCCGGTATGAATGAATTGGCAGTTTTATAGATAGTTATATATTTTCAAATGGTCGTAATACAAGTTTTCCAAATGACACTTGCTTCAAGAATGTTTTTGACCTTTGATGGGTGGCGGAAGAAGATTTTCTAAACTGAATTTGGAAAAAAAAGGCGTGAACAGACGGGCTATATCACAAAGGTATCGCATCGAGATGCGATTCTAGCGGATTTAATTACATTTTGAAAAATCACGTTTAAATAGCAAATGGAATTGAAAAAAGAAAATAATTTATGGTTGAAGGAAAAAGTTGAAACCAACGAAGGAACGTACCTCAACATAAACATAATACACGTAAGTAACAAATTTCAACCCTCTATTCTGAAAAAAACTTCGCGAGGTGCATCGCGTACTGATGGCAGATCGAGATGTAATTCGAACGGAATATTCACCACGAAATACAGCGCGGTAAAAAAAAAGAGTTGAAACCAAAATAGGATTCTAAGTCAACATAAACTCAATGTACGTGCCAAACTTCAACTCTCTAACTCAATCTGCAGAAGCTATGGAGTTCGGCAATTTTCAAAAATCACGGGGAAAAAAAATCTACGTTAAAATGGCGGCGGTTGGAATAATTTAACCAAATTAAGACAGTCTCTTTCTGCAACGAAAACAATCCCAGGTACCAAATTTCAGCTCATGTGACTCGATGGAAGCCGCTGGAGATGCTAATATGTACCGGGAAAAAAAAAAAAAAAAAATATATATATATATATATATATATATATATATATATATATATATATATATATATATATATATATATATATATATATATATATATATATATATATATATATATATATATATATATATATATATATATATATATATATATATATATATATATATATATATACTTATATAGGTATATATCAGACATGAAAAAGTTTTCGAAAATCGTGTTCTTGTAGGTCTACACTGGATAGAAAAACTACTCCTGCTGCAGACTGCTTTCCTTCGATGTACTGCAATTGTATGTATTTTATGGGAAAATACGACTAAAACTTATTAAAGATTTACTATGTCACAAGAAGGCTTAGTAAAGTTGTGATGAATGAGTGATGAATGAACAAAACAGATTTAATTAATGAATTTGCACTTAAAAGGAAAAAAGTTAATTTTCAATTTGAATCCTTTATATGGGTTATTTTATATAAAACTTTTGGAAACATTTTCTTTTATTTGTTCCGTATTATTCATATGTTAGATTATGTTATTTTTTAACATCGTATATACTCTACTAACCTGTCTTTGGGAAAAATATTGAATTTAAACAAATATAATTAAAAATTTTAAGAGGGCGGCAACTTTTGCCGTGCACTCTGACGACAAAATTCCTTGAAACGGCTCTTAATACATTCCTACTGCTCATTAAAAAGCTTGTTACTCTTTTGTCACAATCTCTTATCTACAATGAACTGTTAACGAATATTTTTTAATATTTATAGTAAGTATTGAAGGATGGTTTCATTCTTTTGATCTACGAAAATTATGATATAGGAAAAAAAATTTATTTAAGCCAACAACTACGAAATCATCAGTGAGGTGAAATATATCACTCATATTTACTACAGGTTGCCTTATGCATTTCCTGTATTCAGATAGACAGTAATAAAATATAACTTTAAAATGAAAAACAGGCCAAATTGAAACATATTTATAATATTTTTTGTACAACTGTCTAAAAAATACTACATTCACGAATCGCTATGGATACGCACAGTTTTCCATTTTTTAACTAGTGAAAAACAGATATTTTTACACCGTGAAAAAAAGACCATAGAATATACAAATAATGCATTTAATGAAAATTGATAAGAATAACAAAATTATTTATTGCAATAATAATTAATATTAAAATTTGAACAATTATTTTCAATATTCATTTCCGAGGACGACGTTGCTGATAGTTGGTTGCCAAAAATTATCTTGTTCTCATCAGAAATTCAGGGATTATTAGTAGATATGTCTCCGTTGGAAGTGGATAGTTGACAGTTTGAAATTTTATTAAAAATATCAATTTTGTTATTTAAACTGTCCTTGGTTACACTTACTCTGACATAAGATCATAGAATATATTGATAAACATACTTGACTGCATGGATTTTAATTTTTAAAATAAAATGACTTTTAATATATACTTTTTATTATAGTAATTTAAATACTTTTTTGCCAGTTGTACAAAAAATATTGTTTGTATTTCGTGAGCGAAATCAGTATTTCATGGCGCATTCGAATGAATTTTATGCCTCGATCTGACGATCTCGGCTAAAAATTTACATTTTTATGCGCCATTAAAAAAACACTGATTTCGCACACTTAATACAAAAATAACTATTTTCGAATTCATTGAAGTTTAAAGTAGGGTTCAATTCAATTTGAATATGCTATACAATAAATAACCACACTACTGAGAGTTATAAAATAATAAATTACAAATCCCATAGTTTTTTCATCCCCAGATATGACATAGGTAATCATGCATGCAGCACACGAAATCAATCTTGGCACTAAAGAACAAGAAATATTGATATCCAAATGTAGGAAAGGGAAAGGGCCATCACAACAATATAAGATAGCCGCCGGTTGCTTTCAGAAGGGACATTTTTATGTTGCAATTTTCCACCCCTAGAGCTTTGCAGTTGTTATGGAAGATGAGGACCGGTCAGAGGTTAAGTAAGTCTTATCATTACGCTTTTCCCTCTGGCAACCATTTATATTCAGTAAAGAATAAAACGTTGATGTATGAATAAGATGAGTTTGTATGAAATAGCTTTTTTTCTACGTCTATTTTACAGATGAATAGATATTATTGAAAATATGCAACTCTTCATCATTTTACCTTTCATTCAATAATTAAATCAATTATGATTTACATAAGTGATTATAATTTTCTCAAAGAATTCAAACTGAAAGGTGTTATTTAAAATAAAAAAATAATAAATCAACTTTACTTTTAACAATTTCAAAGCTCAAAAATATAAATATTCTCTTATAGCAGCTTCCATTAGTTATCAGTTTACATAAAATTGTTTGCAACACAAAGCAGTGAAATAAAAGCGATATTTTGAAACTACATAAAAATTCTTATATTGATCATTGTATAAATTTCAATATGACTCTCAATTATCGAATTAATTTTTTGATACAGAACGCAGTGCCACCTATCAAGTTTGAATGTGAATCTAAACCATCCAGGGACCCACTCAAACAAAAAATTTCATCATCGCATCCCTTGTTTAATACTTATATTCAATTACGACTACATACATATACAAAGGCCATCACATATAGACAGTTCTCTTTCTTTTAGAATGTTATTTTATAATTTTAGAATATAATGTTTGGTTGATTAATTATATATATATATATATATATATATATATATATATATATATATATATATATATATATATATATATATATATATATATATATATATATATATATATATATAATATGAATCTAGATATAATTATATTAACATTCAGGAGAGACTTATTTTGACATTTATGAAATATAGAATAATTGCAATTCAAAAAAACAGACAACTACGTCATTATTTTATTTGCGGCTATATCCTTCTTACGTTTCTAATTATGTGGTATTCAGTTCAATATCAGCAGTCAGGTCGGCTTATATCAGATGATAAGGGAAACGACAAAAACCTATACCCACGTAATGTAGAGGAACATAATTTAATGATTTGTCTTTGAAAATACACTAGTCGTAAATTCGAGTTGTACAAATTTTTAGAAAAAAATTGATCTGGTGGATGTGAGAAGGTTGTTGGTTGGATTTTCCTAAGATGTGGATGGTGTTGAAAACATTAACTCTGTATTTGTATTTGGAGAAAGAAGTGGTTGGTTGAGTGGATGTTATCCAAGAATTTATTTATTTGTTATAATGTTATTTATGAATGAGTTTGTTATATTAATTCAATTGATGTGTTTTGATGTGTTTTGATTCGGTTTAGTTGTTAGAAACATTGATACTGTATAATAAAGGAGAAAATGACAAATTTTGAGCGATGTACGAATACTACCAATAGAAAATATATTATACCTAAGGCTTAACGGAATACTACAGCTCTAAAAACTGGAAATATTTTATGATGAACCAGTATCTAAAATTTAGCATAAAATCATTATGTTTAGCGAAGCAAAAAATATTGAACAAAAAAATCTTCATATCACAAATTGTTTAGTGCTCTTTATTAAGTATGGAGAGTACATACAACTACTCATTGTTGGATCAAAATATTATCTCATAGTTAAGAGTTTCATGTGAAGTGTTTATAGTTTCTGCATAAAGCAAATATTTGGTACATATCAATGAACAAATAAATTTTTGTAAATCAAATTAATATATCTACGAAGGAGTTAGCAATCAGAAAAGAAAGTGTAGAATAATGGAAACTATTTCCTAGCAATTCCGAACAACTTACTAAGTGGTGCTTGGAGAGGTAGAGTTAAAGGAAAAGATTAAAACAATTAAATTGTAAGTGAATTGTTTCACAACAACTAAGAAAGTCATATAGTGTACCTCTCATTTTTTTCAAAATGTATGATTATACAATGTTCGAAAGACCTTCTTGGCTAGTTTCAAGTATGATCATTAGGAGCAATTTATAATTCTGAAGACCTCAAAATATTGAAAACAGCAGTTTTATTTGAACTGACATGCATACATGCAAAATAATACTAAATTAGCAATTGGTACTTACATATTATGCTTCTGATAATCCAATAGTAAGATATTTTTGTCAGCACAAAAATTTGAACACACTTGCACACAAACATCACCTCAGATGTATGGAATCATGATTGAAATTGAGCTGTTCATTACTTGAAAAATACAATATTCTGCTTCACTACTTCAAAATTTAATTTAATTACATGAAAAGATTCTCTGAAAGGTGATATAAACTTTCCACCAAGCTACTCGTAGAAATTTTCTAAATGCCATATAGTCTTCTTGATGGCAACTGACACTTCAGACTGCATCTGGTAGACTATTTTATAGAAAACATCCCTTTCACAAGGACGCAAATCCTTTTAAAAAAGGGGTGGAGCATATGTAAACCTCTCTTCGAGCTACTCGAAAGAACTCTAACTGCTTCGGTGTACTGTCACCGGAGTGGGGGTTGTGAACTGATCGAAGGAATATACATTCACTGAACCCTTTGCGAATTTTGCAACCCCTTATTTTTTAGAATATTCAATGAAGTCAACCCTTCTAAAAAGGGTGCCCAACCCTCACTGCACTTGACAGTTTCCATTAATATTTCTATTTAAGAATCATTTGGAAACAGAAATATTAAAAATATGCTATTATTCAGTTCAGATGTACAAATTGGGATAAGAAACACAAGGTTAATAAAAATATATATTTTACTTCTCAATTAATCATCAAAGATTACTTATAATATTGAAAATAAATGAGCAGTTACATGAAAGCTGTTAGGAGTTCAACTCTTTCCACCCATAAAAATCACAAGGCAAATTCAATGCTTTTTTACCCCTTCAGCAGATGGCAGAAAAGGGTGAACCTTTAGGGTTGAATGTAAACAATTACTTTTTTATGTTAGGATAGGGTGAAGATACATTGTAAGACGAAACAATCGCATGTCGCGTGTCATGCACGCGATTGAAACTTCTCATATTGATTTATGTTTGCAATAAATAATTTAAGTTATCTTAGAAATATATAATTTCGATGAAATTTTCAAATAAAAATTCGTAAATTTTGATGGCATAAGTGCAACTGACTCTATGAAAGTACTATTGATATTTAAAATAATTTTCCAATATAAAGGCAATATAGGCAAAAATCTCTAAAAAACACTGAAATAATTTTTGAATTTATTAGATATGATTGGAACAATTTGCAAAACTGATAAAAAATCACTAAACCGTTGCTCATACTCAGCAACGACGTTTCGCGAACTGAATGGCAATCATTAGGAATCGAACAAAATCAACGACATCTATTGACCTTAGGGGAGTACTAAAACACTCAATTATATAAGACTTATGAATTTATATTTACGAAAATTCTGAGAAATTTTTGAAGGGGAAGAGCTACACTCCATTCTAATTGTTTACAAAATTTCTCATTTTACAATAAATTATTATTTATATGGATATAACAATAGATATCGGGTAAAACTTGGGTGACGCAATTTTGAATTATTCTAAGTTCTAACAATGAATTTTTGAAAAAAAAAACAATGTCCTATTAATCTCACCAGTTGCATCATTCTCTCTCTCTCTCGCTGTTTCTCTATTAGCAAACTGGTATTATGCTGTCTCTGTCGGGGGTCTGCAAATTCACAAAATGGAACTTCTCTTGATCACGCTGCATTCTGAAAATTATGAGAATGTGAATTAATTTAATTTTGTCGTCATATCGAAAGCAAATAATTCTGAAATATTACAGAAATATAAATGAAAATTTATTTTCCAATAAAACTAAAAATTCCTTGTTAATGTAATGGTTTGTTAAAATTTTAAACTTGCACAATGCCTAGGAGATTTTCAGATGTAAACTAAACCTATTAGAATACAATTTTAATTTGTTGATAGTTTCAATTAGTTGTTTTTGATATTGGGATTTTCAATTCGAAATATTATTTCTTCTACTAAAATTACGATATTAAAAACAAAGAATTAAAACTATTAACAAATTAAAATTGTTTTCTCATACGTACTGTTTAGTTTACATCTGAGTTATTGATGACGTGAATATATGTTTCTTGTATAATTTAAATGAAAATTCGTTATTTATATTAACAAAGGACAGTTTGGGCAATATTTAAATTGGCGACATTTATTCAGCTATTGATACTCTGGAAGAATGTATTTGTGTATGCATTCATGAAAAATTAGTATAATTAGTTGTAAAAATGTATTTGAACTACTTATTCCTCTAATCAAAATGATCGACCTAAATGGAAAAGGATTACTTATTTTCAAAATATATTATCCTCCTGTTGGAGAAATTTGTGGAGGTTCTACTAATTCATATTTTATAGCAATTTAAACTGTAGAAAAAATAATCACCCGAATTAGCTCCATCAAAAAAAGAATTCATATTTTAATTCAAAATTTTCAGCATATTTTTGGTTATAAAAATCACAAAAAGAAAACCTAACAACGTTACTCCACCTCGCGAAAGTAAAAATAATATAAGTGCGATTTGAATGGTTTCCGACAACTTAATCAAACGTTCTGAATGAAAATACGATAGAAAAAGTGAAATGTCGCCTTAATCCCGTTCGACTGTTTTATTCGGAAAAAATGTCCACCGGCTACCCGAAAGAAGAAACGTCAATAAAAGTTGGCTGTTAAATTACTGCAGAAGATGACGTCCGACACGTCGAAATTCGGCGTCTAAATATGATCTTCGTAGCGCCATTGGCAGGGTTAATTGTTTGAGAGCAGCACCGCCGAGTTAGCCCGCGGGATAAAACCGATCAATAATCGAATATAATGAAATAAAAGACAGTCTACGGGCGGAAAAATTAGCGGCTAATCATTGTTGAAGGCAGCTGCTTTAGGAAATAAATAGAGGCCTTTATATTTTCGGACAGGCGATATTGAGTTCAAGCCAACTTTTTTATCATCGACAGATAGAGGAATAACTACGTAACTTTTCGATTGTATCTCTGCGATGTGGGTAACGCCTCTGGGTATTGAACTTTGCAACCCGCTTCATTTCTCACTTTTGTTAAAGATTGCAACAATGGAAAATGAGATTATTTTCATTACGTTGATAATCGGTAAACGAGATGGTTAATTGCAAACCTGTTATGGTACATTTTACGTCCGAAAAATTATTATTCTTCTTGCAATGTTTAAACTTAACTTTACATTTTCAGTCATAGAAATGCGGCAACAATTTCGATCGTTACCGAAGTTAGATCCTTGACGAATACTGTAAGACTAGCTCAATATTTAATTTCCTACAATCTGTTAGAACCTCCAGGCGATCATTAAAATCATATTTATGTTTTCAATAAAAAGAGATATTGTTCGTTATATATTCAGTGTTCACTATTGATGGCTGTCAAATCAAATTGAAGACTTTTTTTGTACGATGTTCACAGGCAATTATCCACAACAATTAATTAAATTCAATAATGCTAATGCGCAATTAGTTCAACCATTCACATCAACCAATAGCTCTTGTATCGACATCAGTAATTAACATTATTGAATATATAAAATGCAAAAGAATCTTTAAGATGGTATTTTAAATCAGAAAAATTAACAATAGGCGTAACTAACAAAACGACAATTCCAAATTCAGATATCATTCAGGATACCGAAATGCGCAAAGACGGATTGTGCAACACAAAAATCTAAATTGAAGGGGGAGACAATGGAAAGCCTAGAGACATTAAGAATCATGGCACCCCGTAGCAATGTATGCTACATTACCCCGTCTGATAGACTAAAAAGTTGCGGTGTAAATCATGCCGGGGAGGTCGAGGTTTCTGTAAATTTCCTAGATTTAGACAATTTGTTGAAATCCTCGAAGCGTGCACCCCCTGTATAAAAAACGGTTCACCATATTAATGCACATCTATACTTGGGGTTCAGAAATTATTCAGATGCATACTGTTTTGAAAATCATCAATAAATTCACAAGTTGAAGAACTTTTTGAACGAATTGAAGAATTATGAGTACCTATCAATAGTAATTTTAATTACCCTTTCGAATTTCTCTAAATTTTTCATATTTCAATTTTAACATTATCTACTTCCCTCATAGCAATGTGAAATTCACTTGGCAATCGAACTCTCTTTAATTGGAAAAATTTAGAAGAATAAATAGAATTATTCATTAGGAGAAAATGGTATCCTCACATTGAACAAGATAAAAATAATTCCAGGAAAAGCTTTAGTTTGTATACAGAGGATTTCTCTATATAAGTGCACTTAAAAAATAGATAATTATTGCAACTACAATAGACAAAAATGTTTTCATTACAATGAAGCAAATAACTATATTAGGATAAAAATCCATAAGATCCATTTTTTGTAGATATATATTAAATGGTATTCTATTTATTCATTATCGCCTATATATTTTCAAAATTTTCGAGTGATTCTTATTTATTGCCCGCAGTTTCTTATTAAAGTTCAATATATATATATATATATATATATATATATATATATATATATATATATATATATATATATATATATATATATACATCACTGTATTTACCCTTTATACTTAATTTGTTATATATATTTTGGTTGTTGAATGTATTCGGGAAATGTAATGAGTTTGCACTCTGCATTCGAAGAAGGTGGAGTCTCATCGAAACGTACGTCATGCGTTATTGTTATTAACATACTTCTAAATTGTGATTTAACCGTTGTTCCAATATGCTGAACTAAATCCCCACAAATAATTAGCTTCTAAACTTGAAAAGACAGATTGGAGGTAAAATAATCTCCAACTAATAAGAGGTGAGATCTACGATTGATGGATAAATGAAAGAGCTTGACCGTTCTCACTAGCTGTCAGAGTTTAAATCACAGGGGAAGAGTGTCTAGAGTTGAAAACATTTAGACAAATAAAAACCTTTTCCGAATTTGTGTTCCTTGTAAGGTCGGATATTTTTGGCTACTGGCTTTTATGTATAGCCCATAAATGTGTAAAGCATTTTTGAACTGACAGCACTTGTAAATTAGCGATAACTGATTCATATTCACGCCACATAGATTGAAATCGAGGAGTTCAATTAGTACTTTAGATTACTTCACTTGGTTGTCCAATTTCTGGGGAATTTGGTTGAACGTATTTTGTTCAATCAAAAACGATAAAATTTTCTTTGGGAATTTTTAATTAAATCAGTTATTGACGTGCTAATAATAGAGTGGGGACAAGATGGACCTTTGAAATACACAAAAATTATCATATAATTTTCCAAAGAACTCAATCCATTGGAAAATTTCTAATGTATGAAGATGAATACTATTGAACAATTAAACCATTTGTTAAGCACCAACTCTGAAAATGATATTGATGATACATTGAAGCCTTAAGATCTAAGTATTTTTCTACGTAATTTTTTTAAATTGTAATCAAAGAAACACAGTATTGTGAGGTCTGTAGTTGCGCACAATGGAATAAATCAAAACAAAATCTACGAAGAAAATACACTAAGAGGTTGAAAGAAGCATCACCGCCCTTAAAAAATGCAGAAATATAGTTTTGTTGTCTGTTGTTTAAGTATGATGACATTGTAAAAGGAGAACTGTCGACTACAATACACAAGCACATTGAGCAGATAATAAGAGGTGGGTTATTTTTTTAAAACTATCTCCACTATTTTGTTTCACGTATAGATTTAAATATGACTGTCGGAGGATCGTAGATATAAGTAGTGTAAAGGGAATAATTACAATAACAGAAACTTCATCTGAATAGATAGAACGCCATTTATCTACATAAAAACAAGAATCCAGATTTTCACAGATACTCTAGATTATTCCACTGAGACGACGGTGAAAAGGAAAATAAAATAGAACGGATAAGAGGAGAGGAAAACTTGGGATAGAAAAAGAGAGAAGATTTAACGTCCTGAAACGAAATTGCGCACATTCTGGTTGAGAATATATTCAAAATATGACAAGGAAGTGAATAAATCCTGCCAAATTGCGCATATTCAAATTTAGGTTATGCGCCCGGCAACCGCCAATAGCGTCCGCGCATTGCCCGCCCCTGCTGTAAATATCGATTCCTTTAAAATATCAGACAGGCGATTGAATTGTTTTAAGGCAATCTTCGGTGAATATAAAACACCCATTTTAAAGGAGGCTTCGGTAGTAGGTGGATCTTATCTGGTAAGAAAGATGGCGGACTATTGACTTTTCCAGAAAAAAAGACTATGCATTTCGCACTCGCTTTTCCGATCGGATACGGTCCATTCTTTCGGAATTAATTAGATCTCTTCTCTTTCTACTGAAGACTCAGTTTTTTCTAGTGTAACGAGGTTCATCAAATGGCAAAATTATTACCGTTAGTAGGTTGGTTTGTTATTCATCTACCATAGTATATGAACAACCGCACGAATTAGGTCATTAAAAATTTCTTTTGAGAAACTATGACCATTTAATTACTGCGTAATACTTTATATTCAAAACGGAGATATGTGACACATCACTACATTAATGTTGACGGAAGAGTTTGATAATAAGCGAAACAGTGATGATCGAAATGCACATCGGAGTATCTCTCCAGGTTAGGCATCAGTGCGCAGATGGTTACAATACTTTATTGTTAGAAGAAAAGATCATTCAATTTCAGTTGAATTTGCACATTTAACTGTACTATATATTATTGAAGAACAATCATAATGAATAGTTATTAATTATTGCATTATACCTAAATACTGAGTCAATCATGTCTGGTTAACATCATAATGCTCCCAGTACCAAAAAGATAATGAAACAAATCGGAAGCATATAATAAAGTATGAGTATCAATTTTTATAATCTTCTATTCATTTCGAATTTGCAACACATTTCATTTAGCAGTTACAAACTTTGCAGCTTCTATCAGTGTCGGACTAAAGGGGGGTGGGGGTGGCGATCGCCCCTCCCCACAGAACTTTATTAATCTGCCACTGGCTTCTATATGTCGACCTTAGTAAAATATAGAAAATATATTACTGAATGGTACGAATATTTGTGAGAAGTCAATTTATTTGTTTCATTTTAAAGGCTGTACATACAGGTGAAGCGGCTAATGAAACATTTACTGAGGCAGTATCTCTAGCACATACACAAGAGTGAGAAGAATAGTCATCTTCTGTGATATGTCTAGTTAATAGATTGACGGCTGTGATGGAAAGCTCCCATGATATGATCAGTATTTTGGAGCTAGCTTGATAATGAATATTGTCCTTTCATACTGAATAATTTTAAAAGGTTCTATTATTTCACTGAAGATTTGGAGTTCTAGCTACAGTCCTCCGACACAAGATAGCTAATTATATTGGCCGTCCACCACTGCCTGATTATATAGTCCTTTCTTGAGAAAATATATATCATGACACTATTTGATGTGAAACTCATTATCAACAAGTTTATCATTATAAGATGGAAACCCCAATCAATTATTCTTGAAGATAAGAATTCTATTATTAATGTAATAAAGTTTACTATGTATAACGGTTTCATAACTTTGGTATAAAGGAAATATCATAAATCACGACACAAATTCATAAATTAGTTGAGGAATTTTCCATCCAGCTACGAGGTGTCTATGATAGATCAAATAAGTTCAGGTTATTTGAGAGTTCTATTCCTAAGACAGTGTTATAAGCTTTAATAATACCAAAGCTTATATGAATATATAAAATGAAAGATTCTTTTTTCTTCTATTTTCGTAGAACATGTCGCTCGAACTCTCAGATATGAAAAATGGAATCAAGATAATTATAATTTCATGAAAAATAGTAGATTTTGAAATTGAACAGTGTTTACTTTTGTATCAAATATGGAATTTTATTTGAATGTATCGCTGTGTTCTTTCTTTGCTGTCTCCAATTACAGGTTTTCCTCATCCCGTGCATCCGATCCCGTGGGTGCACAATGGAAAAAAGCCGCTATTTTTGCTTTTATGTTATAGTGAGTATACATCTACACCAAGTCAATTGATACAATAAAATTCCAACGCTCGCATTAGTTGCAAGGGATAAAGCAAATTCAAACATCATTTCGATCGAATTAATTAAACATCTCCACCTTTTGATATGTAAACAATCGCTAAGATCAAATTACCAACACAATTGTCTACTAAAATAATGGAACCAGGACATCATTATTTTATTTCTTCAAACTTATGAGAAAACCTAGACATTATAACGTAATTAACAGTCGAAAACTTAATAGAATGTTTTTCTATTTTCTAAGATTGAAGGCCAAGAACTACTTCATATTAATGAAGAAATTCGAATTATAATGAGAATACAAACATTATTTATAGCCTCAGCTAATATGACCGATATTGCAGCAACAAACCATTTAGGTACTATCACTCATATTGACCATCGGCATCAACCACTCAAGATATTGTTAAAATAATCACAATAAGGAGAATATGAAACACAGAAAATTCGCTTCCCTGTATACTTCCTAGGCAGTTTTGAAGTAAGTGACAATTTGCATGCTGCTCCACTTCAGTCAATTCTCCAGCAATAGATGACTTCGACATTACCACGACGACAACGCTCTGTCTTTTAAGTTTGCAAAATTACATTAAGGTATTAAAAATAAATTGGATAAAAAAATTCTTAGTACGAGAAAATTTTTTCAGTGTTCTCTCGTTTTGAAACTTAAAAATGTTTCGACCATTGAAATGTGAAGAGATCTCCCGGAGAGTTTCCTGAATCTCTAGTTGTAATTTCATTCTCTCTTGCGTTTTACACATATATGTATAATATTCTTGTACATTATACTTCGAATAAATTCAGAATTTAACACGGAATTTCATTTTGTGAAACCCGACGTGCAAGAGTATGATCAACGGCAGAGTGAGGGGACTCGTTTACAAACTCGCGCTGCATACTTCCTTGTGTACTGCCGTTCAGCAATTCGAAGCACACTAATTTAAACTGCTCTCCTCAGTATACAAGAGATGCCTGATTTGTTCAAAGGCCTGTAGTTGGCAAATAATTTATTTCTGTTTACATACGTCCTGTTACACATATATATTAACCAAAATCCACAAAAAAGATCAATCAATCGAAAGAAATTCTGTGATAATTCAACAAACTTTTGATGAAATATAGTTAAGAGATTTTGAAAACAACAGAAACATTTTATGAAGTTAATTATCCAATCAATCCGCAAATGTTTCTGAAATATACAAAAAAAAACCATCATTAAAATTTGAAAACTAGTCAGGTTAATGAATAGGCGGCAAAAAAATTGAAGGTTCCATTCGTGCGACGTCATGAAGTCAGATCACATATAAATTATAAACATCAGGAAATAGTTCATATTTATATATATATATATATATATATATATATATATATATATATATATATATATATATATATATATATATATATATATATATATATATATATATATATATATATATATATATATATATATATATATATATATAAATTTATATATAAATATTTATATATATATATATATATATATATATATATATATATATATTTATATATATAACCTTCATCAAATCATTTAGGTGAAACAGGAAAAAATTTCAGAAGATTAAAGGACACTAAGATAAGGTAGCAGAAAACTTACGTCTTTTATTTTATAAACGTCTATAATAAATCTGTATGGTGCTAGAAATGGAAGAAACGTAATTACAAAAATATAATTACCGTACAAAGTTGCACAGAAGTTTCCTACGCTTCATAATTGATCGCCTTATTAAAGATGAGTTAGCTTCCTTTGTCCAGCAAAAAGGGGGATGAAACGAGGCAAAACCCCGAGCAAAGCCCGCAGTGTTGCCAAGACAACAGACTCTTGTGTTTGCTTATTGCAGAACTTATTTCCTAATTGGGTTATCGCTGCTTCGCATTTGCGTCATTTCTGGATAATATTACATCCAGGTATCGAATAACGTTCTTGTTGGGCTGCAATTAAGTGCGTCGTATTTTACTCTATGGCAGCCCTTTTATCATGATAGCAGGAAGGGATGCCGCGTAGAATTAATTTCGAGAGTAAAAGTGACTTTAATTGAATATCCCATTTTTACTATTCGGTTGCTAGGACGATTGAAACGAACAAACAAATTTTTTCGGGGCTATTAATCCAAATACTACATTCCAGATCTTTTGAAATTCGTAATTTTTTTAACGAACAAAATTGGATTATCAGGTATTCCATGTTTCATTTGAATTTTAATGTATATGCTGTCAACAGATATATTCAGTTCTAAGCAACGATGATACAAGTATGACGGAACAGATACCAGATATTCTTGATATGTTGTACTATTATTCAACTTTATGTTACAAAGATACGAGCTATAGATAATTCCATGTTCTAAGTTAAATATTGTTTTTATGGTTTGAGTACCTGTTAACTTTAGTTTAATACTAATAAATTTGGCTTTTAAGTACCAGAAAACTGATTCAAGGTTAGATATAAATAAACTTGAAAAAGAATACCAGGCCTGTACACAGATGCAAGTGCATCTCACGCAGAATATATTATATGTATATGTATTTATAATTTATATTATTGCCAATTGTCAATTTAGATTACAGTTTGAAAATCTGCCGATTAAGAATAAGGGAAATATTGAAAGTAAAAAAATAAGAAATCGGACCAAGCATTAGTTGTGTCTAGCAACAAATAATACGAATTCAGTATCTTTATTCATTCAGCCTCTAGTTGGACACAATCTAATTTGAAAGATCCCATAGGAAGGATGTTAGTGATGCCAATAGGTAAGCTTTTATTTGGAAATAAACTAAATCATTAAACAAATGAAGTTAAGCAGTTGGCTGGATTGCATTAAAATTAGTTAAATTACTCGACATATGTTTCAGGTTAATAATTATCAAGAGCTGATGACTGCTAATGAGATGATAATGGGTTAATAACCCGAAAGATATGTCAAGTAAATTAAACTAATTCTAGTGGAATCAAGTCAAGTGTTTTACTTCATTTGATTAATAGTTTTGAGAAATGTTCCACAAAGTGTTAAGCGAGCAGCCAATTGACGTTATTAAAAAATTAAATCGGTCAAAGAAGTAGTATGGAACTTTGTTGTTCAACACATGATTAATCTATCTTATATAGACTGCTCGAAGAACTTTAGTTTGACCACAAGCACCTTAGAATTAATGTACCCCTGTATTTCTGCTAATGACTATGATCAAGGCCAATTATTAGTTTAAAATAAAAATAAAACTATGCCCCCATTTCGAAAGATCACTGATTTTAAACTCTTGATGTTCTCAACTTGGTTTACCAAACTCAATTGTCGAATTGTTTACATATAGATACAGTTTTGAAGCATGGCGCGATCTTAGAATAAAATAGATTCTTTTATGATATATACTAATAATATATCAATAAAAAATCAAATTATTTGATTTTGGCAAACAAATCTGTTAAAATATTCTTGGTGGTAGGAAAAGTGGAAAACATATCAAAATGTTACTGTTCTATAAGTACTTGGTTCAAAAGTGAATCATATTCCTCATGAATATATATATATATATATAAATATATATATATATATATATATATATATATATATATATATATATATATATATATATATATATTAATTTTAAGCTTTAAAGTAAAGAGTTTTTATCTGATCTCTGACCAATCAGCTTAGTGAAATTGGTTGCAAACTTGACAATTTAATGGCATGGGAAAAGATTCATAATCAATAACGGTAAAACTGATTCTCTCATTTTTTCAAAGCATGGATAACAATTGAACTCTCTTGAATTAATTACCAACAATGATTAAAATGTTGAATTTGAAGTCTGTATAAAAGAGTAGGTGGAAATGAATATGAATTGGCAAGTTCATGTGAAGTGCTTGAATAAGAAATTAAGTTTGCCGATTTATATTCAAAATATCATATAATTGCAAGTGCTTTGGATGTAAGTACCTACTTATAAAATGAAGAATTTCGACAATCTTCAATGTCTTAAGAGTTATGGTAGGTACGATATTTTGGATAAGTTATGTTAGTACGATTTATAATGTTCAGCAGAAAATTATATTCAGAGGATCAAATCATGAAGCATTGAACAGGATCAATAGTCTAACCATTCTAGATTGGCTAATTTACACGACTCTTCCTTTCTTATATAAAAGAGAATCATATAATAAAGTATTACTTCAGTTGCAATAAAATTAAAGTAGGTATGCACTTTTTGTGTCTGTAATAGAACAATAATTATATAAAAAGCAACAACATATGCCATTGAACTTCTTTAGTCCACTTTCTGAGGAACTTAAATTAAAAATAGATTAAATGTAAATGTACTTCAACCTATAGTTTTACATACAATTTAAAGTTAGCCTTTCCAGTTTAATATTAAAGAATATCACCTATCAAATTGATTAAAGAAACATTTGGATTTTTACCTATTTATAATGATCAGGAACTTTAAACATGTCCAGGTACAATCCAATCTACAATTTTCAATATTTTATTTCTATTTTCCAGTTGCATACCATCATGGCCACTTCCTACTGATTTCCACAAACTATCATCCACAAGATCTTGTTCCTTCTCAAATAAATCTCCTGTTATAGCAACTAATCCTCTATCTTTTGTGTTTACAATTACAGAAACGTCCTCTAAAGTATGTCCAGGTGTTGGAATTACTCTAACAAACTCATTTATTATGAATGGTTTCCCCCCCTTGAAGTCATGATCAAAGTATAGATCTCTGCTTGAGATACTGAATCCAACTATAAGTTTGGCTTTAGAGAACAGATAATTGCAACCAGTATGATCTGAATGGCCATGGGTACATATAACAAAGCTGATATCATCACAATCAATGCCATATTCGTTTAATTTGCCTTCTAATTTCTTACCATCCCAAGGAGTAAGCGTGTCAACAACAATATTTTCTTTTCCTTTCAGAAGGACACATGAACAATTTGCATAAGAACCCATTTGCTTAGTTTCAGAATAGCCATTGAATAATACAATAACCTCGTACATAGTCCTAGTACAGAATTGAATGAGCAGTTAAGAAACAATTATCAATTAATCTAGATATAAGTGATATAACAGTGTTGGCAAAAAAAAAATAGAATTGAATTGAAATTGCACATTTGCACATTGTAGGTCTTCTTGACATCTCATCTAAGCTTTAACCGCCAAATGCGTCAAACTGAAATATAATCACAGACATAAATGTCTTTCTTTCTTTTTTATGTCCTCTAAGAAAAAATTTAACCAGGTGAAACATATTTGAAA
The DNA here is from genome assembly GCA_030704885.1 of Cynegetis impunctata. NCBI lineage: Eukaryota > Metazoa > Arthropoda > Insecta > Coleoptera > Coccinellidae > Cynegetis > Cynegetis impunctata. The sequence continues at coordinate 352,792 of JARQZK010001473.1, read as the reverse complement.
ACTTTTTCAATTCACAACTAAAACTGAACGCATAATTTCTCGATATTTTCAAAACAATGTGACTCTTTTCGAAGGGCTAATTGTAAACATAATAAATCTGATTGAACATATGTTTACACTGCTCAGCTCAAAACCTACATTACACTTGTCTCCAACATGATATATTTTACAACTCTATTGAAAACCCAATATCCATTCCACAGGATATTTTATTGTATTATAAATAAATCTAACACAACGTAGTGTATTATGCTGCCAAATACGATATGTGATTATGTGCCAATAATTATGATTGAATTGTAAGGATTTAAAGTTGGTGTTATTATTACAAATTAGAAAACAAATTATGGATTGCTTATTTGTGAAAAGATGAAAACTTCTAAACATTCTTAAACAACGATACTCTCATTGAATTTAGACTCAACTTTATAATTTCTCTATAAATAAGTAGATGTATGTTACATTTGGTTGCATAAGCTTAAGTTGTTGCAAAGCATTATATGCTATTGAAAAATATACATGACATTACTATGAACTCAAAAAATAATCACATAGTATTTTGATTTCTGTTGAAATATTTTCATATCATTTAAATAGCTTTGTATCTGTCGTTTATTTATTAAAGCAATTCAGAATAAACCAAGTAACACTTTGTACCAACAACTTTCATTATAAATCATCACGTGATGTCTACCTTCGTGTGATTCTTAACTCATTATAATCTACTGTATTGCTGTAGAAAGCAGGATAGCATTCAAGAAGTTCGAACCAAATTCAACAAAAAATATTAAAGTACTTTGACTATGAAGCAGTCAGGCATGGATTCAGCACTCAAAAAAGAATGTGGGCTCGCTCACGATCTATACATTGCATTCCTACAAAGGAGACGTTTACAACTAGTATGAAGCCCTGGAGAAAACCTTGTTTAATGTATAAATACTTGTATAGGTTCCAGCCATACAAAGTTCCAGCAGGTAAAGTCGCGGAGTGAACACCATTAAATTAATGAAATGTAATGTTAGTCTGTTCGCTAAAAAAATCACAAAAGTAAATGAGTATTTGTTTGCACATCAGAATATCACATCAAAAAATTTGAAATACTGCCAGGAAGCATGTCAGATTTATTTAAAAGCTGTTACACATTTTACACTGAATAATTTTATTCAGTTCCTTACTTAAAAAACAAATTGGAGCTTAGGTATATTACTTTTTCCGCGAAAACTTTGATAATTTCATCGATATTAAGGCTCACGTCTTTGTGTTTATTTTGGAGAACTATGCCGGATGATTTTTCTTGTGCCGTTGAGGCACGCCAGCAAGATTTTATTCTGCGTAGAGTAGAAAAAGATGTCTCTGCGGTAGCTATTATGCGTTGACCGCCAGTATTCGTTAGAATGTTTTTATGTTCAAATCTTGGTCGCATGTTTCACTGAGATCGGGTAATATTCTTTTTTCCATTTGGTCATTCAGAGAGAACTATTTGAAGACTCGTCGAACAGAACAGCGACAAACTTTACTTTTTTTCCGTTTTGTATAATTCATTTCTGAATCTCTTTTTTACAATTATTAATAAGTGAGTTTTGCATAATTTTGCTAATGTAAGTCGCTCTAGAACTTGTTGACGATAAATGTCTCTCGAGAACTGAGTCGCCTGCATCTATTCTAATTTTGAACAGAGCTCGAAACTTATCTACCCACCTTAATAAGGGTTGTGGGCATGCCCACAATGGTGGATCCGCGCTTGAGCAGAGTACTGTAGTTCCATCATTTACCAGTAAAGACATAATAGAAATAACTTAGTGCTATTACTGCTATTGTATGCCCTGTGATGCTCAAAGCTAAATGTTGTGGCAATCCACATATTTAACAGTTGAACAACTTATACGCACTAAACGTAATTTGTTGAACAATATCAGTATATCATGCATTTATGCTGTAGATCAATTTGTATCAAGCCGCATTAAACTAGTACCCTTCAAATATTTGTTATAGTTTTATGCACTTCAAAAATACGAAACTCTACATTACTAGCCTTGAAGGATACATCAACAGTCGCGATTAATAAATAAAATACTTTCACTGTACTCGGATCGGCTGTATATCAACTAATTTAAATTTTTCATTAAATTGAATAAGTTCATTATTAGGACTAATATTCATTCAATTATTTCTCAAGGCTGAAGGACCTCAGGTCGATGGCCATTAATAAACGTTTCTCTCCCTCTCTCTTATTTCTCAAACGAATATTCATAAACTGTTGATGATAAAGAATTTTATATCATTAAATTGAAATCTTGGTCTGTTTTGTATTTGTTTCTTTTTTTTGAGTTACAAGATATTTATCCAATTTTGTGAAAACCCTTGGTTTTTTTTGCTACGGTAGCAAAGTCTGAAAATGTTTCAGCACACCCTCAGGTACTCGTTGTCAATATATTGTATTATCATCTGCATAAGGAAGCGTTTGTACCTAATATCTATTGTAAACGGTATCTCTATTTCCCAAAATAGCTCGTCGGGTCATATTTTCTAGCACTTTGATGAAAAGCTGACACGCAAGCGCACTTTGTTACCTCAAGTCCGTGTAGGTGATAAACTATCTTGATAATTCGGTACCTACGTCATTTTGAAAGGTTTTTGCTTCCGTTACCTTTCCACGGTTATCTTAGTTCGGTATATCAGTTTATCTGATGTATAGGGTTCGTTCATGGCTTCGTATTCCCTCAGTCTCAAGATGATACTATGTACGATCGATCGTACTATTGATTATATCCAAGGTGGGCTTCGGAATACGTCTCTTTGTTGAGAAGCATTAGCTGACAACACTTAATGCAAATAGGATCCAATTTTTCTATATTGGCATATTAAATCTTCCCTAGTTATTTAGAATATCTTCATCCGGCCAAATATTTCATATCAAATGCATAGCCTCAATTAATGATGTGTATCATATAACCTGTACCAAGTAAAATTTTGGCTAAAATATCGGGTATTGAAAAACATTCTCGTTTGACATAATTTTGATCATTGTGAAGTTAACAAAAAAAAGGTCAAATATTCTAATTCCAATAAAATCCCATATACCGAGACCTAAGATGTTGCACATCAAAGATACTGTTATTCCATGACTACATGTTTTTCTGGTAACATATGAAATATTTTGTTTCGAAGTATATTACTCAAGATAATTAGCATAGATGAATCCATAAATAGAACAACCCATAACAATCAAATGGAAAAATTGTTCTGTGAATTGATAAGGAATTCAATAATGAAACAAAGACATATAAAAAATCTGACTTCTATTGATAGATCTCACTACAAACAAAAATGAAATGTGCAAATAAAAAGACATTACATTAAATGCATTTTATTTCCTGTAATCATCTTTTCAATAATGTAAGTATTACAGTTTCTTTGTTTATTGGTACGTAGAGATGATGAATTATCTAAGCACATAAAATCGAAAAAATCCACACGTAAAATTCAGTCAGATAGTCAAGATATTCGTCAAGAAGAGATTCCACACCTCATTCGGTCTCAATTTTACAAATACGAAAATAATAACAAGATTACATCTTTAAGAGATAATACTGATTTTTAAATGAACCATGTGCTCTTTTTCTCTCCTTTTATATATATTTTATCACATGTAGTGTGGACAAAATTGAACTTTCATATAAGACGAAATGAAAAAAAGTATCATTTTTACAATAACTTTTTTAAATCAATAACAATAGACTGTAGCAAACTTCCAATAAGAGAAAATATTAAATAATGTGAATTTTCTATAAGAAAAAGTTAATTTTCAACAGTAAATCCAAAAACATAAAATTACAATATCTTTCATTTGACCTCGAATTAATAATTTCAAAACACTTTTAAGAGCTTGGGCATTGCTAACTAGTCAATTTTAATATGCATGTATGTGATTGAAATTTGATATTCAAAAATTCTCAAAATTAGCTTCAGGATCATTCAAATTTTAAATCATTCATCCCATGATGTGTCTTCTTCTGTTGACTGGTATGAATATAAATCCTTGGTAATTTCTTCAAATACTTCAATTTATTTGTACATTTCACTCATGTTGAAAGTCATATTAAAAAATTACTTTGATGTAAACATATTTATTCACTATTTTTTCGTTTTCATAAGTTCCCTTTGAGAAAAGGGAAATGATATTTATTTATTCTATTAATGCTAGCAGTAGTAGTATTGAAATTAAAATTATGTATGTATATATATATATATATATATATATATATATATATATATATATATATATATATATATATATATATATATATATATATATATATATATATATATATATATATATATATATATATATATATATATATATATATATATATATATATATATATATATATACAGGGTGATTCATTAAGAATGTCCAATCTCTGAACTGTAGATTCTAGACCTCAAAATATGATGATTCTGCTCAACATGCCTTATGCAAATATTGCTAGTTTCCGAGATACGGGGTGTTCAAAGTTTAAATTTAAATTTTGATTTTCGCAATAATTTTTTATGTTTTCACAATTTCTCTTTGAAAATTGACAATTTTACTTTTTTTGGCATGAGGAATCATAATTTGCACTCTAATTTAACATTGCTAATAGAGGGCGCTAGTTACACTTGTTTGTGTTAATTAAATCAAAGTAAACTTTTTTTGGGCTAAACTTACAACTAAAATAATAAAAAAATATTAAAAAGCGTTGAATTCTACAAAAAAAAGTTACTCTTCTTTGATTCGTGTAACTCAATCGGTTATCGAGTTATTTGCTTCTAAAAAGTTCAATAAATTTTAATTTTTTCATAAAAAATTTTATTATTCCTTAAATATGTAACAATATTACGAAAGCGGATCATAAAGTGTATTGAAGTAAATGGTGGGCATTTTGAGAATTTGCTTTGAAGTTTTTTATTTTTGTTTACAAATTTGTTAGTTACATATTTAAGGAATAATAAAATTTTTTATGAAAAAATTAAAATTTATTGAACTTTTTAGAAGCAACTAACTCGATAACCGATTGAGTTACACGAATCAAAGAAGAGTAACTTTTTTTTGTAGAATTTAACGAATTTTAATATTTTTTTATTATTTTAGTTGTAAGTTTAGCCCAAAAAAAGTTTACTTTGATTTAATTGACACAAACAAGTGTAACTAGCCGTCCTCTATTAGCAATGTTAAATTAGAGTGCAAATTATGATTCCTCATGCCAAAAAACGTAAAATTGTAAAATTTTCAAAGAGAAATTGTGAAAACATAAAAAATTATTGCGAAAATCAAAATTTAAATTTAAACTTTGAACACCCCGTATCTCGGAAACTAGCAATATTTGCATAAGGCATGTTGAGCAGAATTATCATATTTTGAGGTCTAGAATCTACAGTTCAGAGATTGGACATTCTTAATGAATCACCCTGTATATATATATATATATATATATATATATATATATATATATATATATATATATTATATAATATATATATATATATATATATATATAATATATATATATATATATATATATAATATATATATGTATATATACATATATATATATATATATATATATATATATATACATATATTGAATATGCATCTTTTTTTAAAATTAATAAATGATATTTTAGATTGATACTCTTACTGTCTGTGTAAATATTTTTCATAGAAAATTTCAACAAAGATTTAGTGCCCCATAAACATTCTTAGAGATTTCATAATTTTCACTATTTGTATAACCAACACCATGCAAGTATTTAAAATCTTTCAAAAATTCAATATCAATGCGAATATTTTTCGTAGGATCCAACTTTGAAAATACTGCAAATGTATTCTTTCATCAAGAAATTAATTTTGAATATTTCAAAATTAACTATATTATTGACAGCAAGTGTTTTCCCAAGCTCTATTTTTATAATTTGTGAAAAAAGTCAATTCTCTACTTAAAACTGCTTAACTGACATGTCTAAACAAAATATTCATATACTTCTGAATTCGAGTGGCATACTCCTTGCATACAATTGCTCCTGAATTTTTGGTTAAAACATCGAAAAAAAATAAATTCATAAACACACAATAAATAATTTATAACTTCCTTTCAACCGCCTGAGTTGAAGAAATTTCGTCCACCATACAAGCATAGAATCACAACTATTTACAATTTCTACAAGTTGAAACCGCACTTCAGTCGGTATATTCATTGCACGGGGGGAATAAATTCAGGGAGAAAAATTGTCTCTAATGATACAACAGTGAAACGACTGAAGAGTTTGCTTTTTAACTAAGTAGTATGCATAACTTGAGAGAAAGCTTCGATACACTAGAAAATTAATATAAAAATAACAATTAGGCTTTCCGTTTTAGTTACCTATTTAAAATTATATTTGTACACTTAATAATTTATACAGACTGTTTCACTTTTCTTATAACTGTCTTTTATTTCTCACAATCACACAACATCCTATAACTTTTTCAATAGTCTCCCTACAATTCCCACTCACTATCACTGGAGACCCATTTTCTTTAATATTCACCTCGATTACATTTGGGTTGATTCGGTCACCTGTGATTTGATCCTTCATTCATATCGTACAAAATTTGGGCTATTGTTCGGGACGATTCCACATTACTAAGTGCCACATTCGCCAAATGGGACTCATAGTGTTTTAAGTACCTGGAAGATGTAATCCATCAGTCAAATTTAAGATATTGAACGAACTGTTCAAATTGAAAAAAAAAACATAAAAGCTCACCTTCTACAATTTCCACTATAAATAACAAGATTCCTAAGAATTAACGATGCCGTAAGCCTAATACTCTTCGTCACTGGTCCTTCGTTGTCATCCTAGAAAAAATGAAAGATGTTATATATAAATCATTAGTATAAATTGTATATCGTGTGGGCAAACAACAGAATTTTCGGGTATTATAGTGTAATAGTAGAAATTTTTTTTGATTATTAAATATTAAATGGCTTCCCACAAATGAGGAAATGCTTATACTTTGATTTCTAGTTACTTGAGAGGAAGGCTGCAGAAGGTCAGAATAAATGGAAATTACAGTGACTTTGAGGAGGTGAATGTGGGTGTTCCCCAGGGAACAATCCTGGGACCACTCTTATTCATACTCTATGTTAATGATCTGCTCATGAATACGCCTGAGGGCCAGATTGTCTCATATGCTGATGATACAGCAGTCACAACTGAGGAATCAGATTGGAAAAAAGTAGGGGAAAAAATGAACTTTCAACTACAAGAAATATCAGATTGGCTTGCTTTAAATAAATTGTCGTTGAATATTGATAAAACTGTATTTGTAACTTTTGGAAATTATTGTGATAGTGTACCTGAAAGATTGCACGTTAAAATAACTAATCAAGAAGTTAAGAGAGTTGAAAGTTGTAAATATCTGGGTCTAATAGTAGACTATAGGTTGAGTTGGAATTTGCATGTTAACTATATATTAAACAAAACAAAATATTTGGTTTTTATATTTTTTAAGTTATCAAAAATAATGCAACATAAGACGTTAATGATAGTCTATTACGCTTTATTTAATAGTGTGCTCAACTATGGTATAATAGCTTGGGGTGGAGCTTATTCCACGCAAATCTCTTTGCTGCAAAGAAGGCAGAATAGAATTTTAAAAATAATCAACAAAAAAAACTTCATATATGAAAATCAACCTTGCACAATAGAACAATTTTCACTTGAATCTCTACTATATCATTATGTAACTTTATCAGAATTATGTTCAAAATCAACAAGTGCAACTAGAAATAAATCTATACAATTGCCAAAAAGAACATTAAAAATAAGTAAAAAAAGATCTTATATCAAAGCTATTCTGGTCTTTAATGCATTACCTAATGAACTAAAAAATATTGAAAATAAAATTAAAAGAAAAAAACAGCTAAAAGAATATATTAGATGTAATAATATTTAATTGTGCATCAGGTGACGACTGTGATACAAACTAAAGAAAATTTTTAGAAAATATTTAAAGCCTAGTTTTTTAAGTTACTTAGAGTTAATTATATTAGTTTTTAGTTTAGTTTTAATTACCGGCCTCACGCACAGGAAACTTTGATTACCTCTGTGAGGATATACTATTTATATTAGTCTTTAAGCTATGTATTTTGTATATTTTTTTTTTATAAAAAACTGGTAATAAATACAATACAAATACAATTAAATAATGAGTGAAGGGTGCACAAACAAGGATAGGAGGTTCTTGAAATGTTTTATTAAACACGAAATAGTAAAACAACAAATTATGCAACTATAAGGATTAATCGTGAATATATTTTATGCTGTAACAAAACTATACTGTTACAGCCTTGCAGAACAAATGACACCTATTAAAACATTCATGTAGACCACAGTGTTCCAATCAGACAAATTATTATTTATTTCCAATAAACTCTGATATCACTTACTTAAGTAAGCTCGTGAAGCTTTATTCACTTCTTGACCCGCACTACTCATATTGAAACAAATAAAAATCATGACTGGCAAATAAAATAGTATAAAAAAAGCAGTAAATATTACAACAAAAGTGATATCAGCACAAGCTATAGACTCATAGCTCATAGCTGTTCTCATAAATACCATGTATGATAAATGTTTCTCTATTTATATAAAACTTTGAAGAATTTTATGTAATAGGAAATCTTGAATTGTAGTTACAATGTACCGGGTGTCTGATTAAGAAAGTTACCCCGCTGTAGCTCAGAAACTATTCGTCATAGAGACTACGGTAAAAAATGTTATAACCAAAGTGGCCAACAGAAAATCCTGGAAATTATTTTCAGGTTTCTAAGATGGCCGCCAGGGGCGTAACCGCCATCTCAAACTTTTAAAGTGATTTTTTTCTGAAATACACCTAGTAAATATACCAAAAAATATTTTAATTTTCAAGCTGAGCTTTATTCGACTAATTTTTATTTGACACTTTTTGAAGTATCTATCGAAATCAAGGGCGATTCAATGTTTTTTTGAATTAACAAATGTAACTCCTGAACGACTGAACGGATTTCAACAAAGTTGATCTCGTTGGGAAAAGCATTTATTGCTTTATCGAAACCATCCTATCTGTGATCTGGCAAATTTTTAGTGATGCCGGTAAATAGCGTTTTTTGATATAACAGAAAATTGCTAATTTCTCCAAAAAATTAAATGCAATAACATGACTTTTTTCCATAAAAATGTAGTGTGATGATGCCAAAATAGGCTAGGGAAAACCGTATCTCGATATCTTATTCCTAGCCTAAAATAACGAACAAAGAAAAATTGGTTATCATATGATTCCAAGAATCAATGATGAAATTTTATGAATTTTAAAAAATAGCATTCTTAGTCCAAAAAAATTCAAAAAAAAATCCAGTGAGAGCATAATAATCAATGTAATAATATGGAAGTGCAAGGTAGTCAGAATATGGAGAGCAGGACATGGAGGAAATATATATGCCTAAAATCAACTTGCCAACAAATACTAAAATTATACTTATAGTGGCAGTGTAATGAGATATTGTGGCACACAGAAGTAAGGATTGAAAACCATTGAAATGCCTTTTACAAACAATAAAGCTGTTGATATCACTGTGGTATATTTTGAATTTCTTCAAAATATGGCATTGGCCCAGAGAATATATAGAGCTTTATATTCGGCGTTTACGCCATGCGAGAATTTTTCCGCGTTTAGTGCGAAATTTGAGTAATACTGGCAGCTTCGAGCCTATGAATTTCAGATAAAAATTCTCTGTTATATATATATATAACATTTTTTACCGCAACTCTCTACGACGAATACTTTCTGAGATACAGCGGGGTAACTCTCAATCAGACACCCGATACAAAAAGAATTTTTAACTACGTAAAATAAAAGTCGATAAAAATATACCCCCTTATTTTATCCCTAGAAAAAAATTGCCCAAGAATCATTTTGGGTTGATCAATACTAGAAAAAATGTTGCAACATTCTTCAATGACCATATTTATACATGGGGGGGGGGGGTGGGGGGGGGGGGGGGTGGGGGGGGGGGGGGGTGGGGGGGGGGGGGGGTGGGGGGGGGGGGGGGTGGGGGGGGGGGGGGGTGGGGGGGGACGCCATATGACATAATACTGTGGAAAATCGCAAAAATAGGCTGGTCTTACATACCAGCCTTTTACATACATTCGCCACATACACGTCCCACTTCACTTTGTATCCAAATAGACCCCCAAGAACTTAACAAATGGCAGATTGGAATGTGTGCGCTTTGGAGTAAACACTATTTCTTGTGTTTTCTCCCTGTTCAGCAAGGGCCTACTAGACAGAAACCACACCTCCACCACTCGCGCCCCTCTCATCTCCTCAATTGCAGCTTGCTCCTATTTATTGGTAACAAAGACTGTGGTGTCATCTGTGAACAGTACACAGATACCTAACTGTTGACCAAGGGATAAATCATTAATAAATATTAGAAATAGAATTGGCCCCATGATTGATCCTTGTGGGACTCCAATATCTACTATAGTTGGTGTGGACAACACCTCAATTACCTTCACAACCTGGCATCGATTCTGCAAATATGAGTGGACTAGCCGGATACTTCCATCGCTGAATTTATATGCACCGAGCTTCTCAAGTAGCAGTTCATGCGACACACAATCAAATGCTTTACTTAAGTCACAGAACAACGCAGAAACACAAGACTGGTTTTCAAATCCATCCATAATATTATCTAAAAGTTCAAGGACAGCATGTATCGTGTTCCTGTCTGAAACCATACTGACAATCAGAAAAAAGATTATATAGTTCGAAGAAATCTGTTATCTGAGTCGTCATTGCCTTCTCAAATATTTTGGAAACAATAGTCAAGAAGATAATTGGCCTATAAGTGTTCACGTGATTAACATTACCCTTTTTAAATATTGGTGAGACTAGAGCTCTTCTAGAACTTCTGGGAATAAATTGTCACGTATGCACAGATTTAGAAGTTTGGTAAGAGGTACAATAATTAGGTTTTTTATGGACTTCATAATTTTAACAGTCAGTTCATAATATATCTATAACTAGTAACCCTTCACCGCAAAATAAAATGAATACACCGAAAATTTTCAGTGCATAATTTATTATTTTAAAACTGTCCTCTCTAAGAAGATATCCTGAAAAATATAATATACTCACACTATACAATCCACCCATTCGCAAATGTACGGATGCAACATATCCTTGACAACTTTGGGCTTGCTTTTCAGTTTGCCCTCCTCCTGCTTAACCAGCGTAGCAATCGGTGGATGAACGACAGAAGGTGTCGTTGCCGCAGTAGTTGTCACAGGAATGACAGGCGCGATGGGGTTTGTCTTGATGACTGTAGGCGTTTGAATATTGCTAACCGATGAATGTATAACAGGCCTCGGTACTTGAGTGACAACTACCTGCTGACCTTGCGGGGTAACCACAACCTGCAAATGAATAATATAGTCAGAGACGTTTAGGAACACATTATTATAATCTATACAGTACTCTATATTTATAAATGACTCTAAAATTCAAAAGTCACAAGTGTTAAATTTGGAACATGTCCTTTTCTGTACACCATATTTTTAGAATGATAATCGAAAGACAATCGCCAATTTTTTACATACGAAACTGATCAATCTATGATTGAATATATTTCATAAATTTTTGCTTTCATAATCAAATCTAATTTATATCAATGCGATGCTGAAATCATTTTTTACAAATTCGATAAAGTTATTTACCATATGCAAACCAACTTATGTCTAACACATTGACTGTTTGTAACTGAGAACAAGAAGTGATCTATATGAACAGCTGCCAAAATAGTTTTTGTGATGATAATTAATATGAGTGATGTTTGATCGAAAATTATAACTACGTCAAAATAACTGGTAATCCTATTTGAAAAAAATTCTTTATGTCTTATTTTAACTGGTTTAAACTAGCCAGATTAGAAGATCTTAACATTGGAGAATATGAAGGACATGGGAGCATAAGCATAATTACACATAGTATGTGAATTGTGAGCGATTGTTTTGACAAATAATTTTATTAATTTGGCATATATTACACAAACATAAGAATTTCTATTTATCGTTAACTAAGAAATTTGACAATAAAAATTAACTGAAGAGTTTAGAAACTTAAACAGTCAATATGTCAAATATATTTAAATCGAATATCATCTTTATTAAAATATATAAATATAATAACAATAATAGTAATAATGTCATTCCGAATCAGCAACAATGCTGGTGGTGGAACATTACATGACAGACCGGCATTAAATACATCTATATAAATTTTATCAATTAAACAATTAGGTACAATACAAATTGGGGTAGCGAGAAGTAAAACAATAACAAACTTAATTCAACAATTACAACATACATTCTTAAATAGTTACGTAATATCACATTATGAGCACTTCTTGGCAACAAGTTTTTTTTTATATATATTCATAATAGAGCATTTATTTGACTTATGTGCTGTATCAATTCACTTTTAAATGAAGAATAGTTATCTTTGTCCTTCACAGGATTTGTCAATTGGTTGTAAGTTTCTAGGCATCTGTAAATAGGATCATTGAGATCTAAATTCGTTCTTACATTTGATAGGTAAAAATTTCTGTGGTTTTTAGTCTTATATGTGTGGGTTTTGCTAACCAGGTTAATTGTAGTATTACATTTTTGTTGATTCTTTTGGATTTTGTAAGTGTATTTGCATTGTTCTATTTGCAATATTTGTTCCAGTGGTATTATTCCTGTATCCTTATATATTATTTCTGTATGTGTTCTGTAGTTATATCCAAATAAAGACTTCACTACTTTATTTTGAAGAGATAGATAGATAGATAGATAATTTATTCATGGTCACATACACATTCAGTATTTCCACATGTCACAAAGATAAAGTAAGATTACATATTTCAAAATTTCAACACAATTAAAATACATGTCACAAAACATTAAAATAAAACATGTACAATTAAAAGGTTAAAAAGCTCTCCAAGTATTCCTGAACTGAATAAAAACATCCACTCTTCAACATGTTTTTAAATCTGTTCTTGAATTCGTTTATTGGAATCTCTCTCATATCTAAAGGTATCTTATTGAAAACCTTTAAAGCCAGATACCCAGGGCCATCCCGACACCCCCTCAACCGATGATACCTGCCAACAACATTATCCGGATATCTCGTCTCATGTGCGTGTACATTTCGATACGTCTTATATAGTTCCATATTCTTCCTCACAAACATGAGATTCTCCAAAATATACAAACAGGGAAATGTCAACACACCAAGGCGTTTAAATGCCGATCTGCAGCAGTCTAGATACCCCAAGCCAGAAACAATTCTAATGGCCCTTCGCTGCAGCCCAAAAACCATATCAGACCTAGCAGCATGGCCCCATACAAGTACAGCATATGCCATGATGGAATGAAAAATTCCAAAGTAGGAAGTTTTCAACACTGCCTCCGAGACACATCCAGCAATGCTCCGCAACGCAAAACAGCTGGTTCCTAGTATCTTGATCAAGGCATCGATATGCGCGTCCCACAGCAATCCCGGATCCAGTGGAACCCCCAGGAATTTAATCTCAGTGCAGTTATTAGCATTCTCTGTGTTCCTCAAAGAAAACAACATCCTCTGAGTCTTCTCTCTGTTCAGGAGTAGCAAGTTCGCGCTGAACCAACTCTCCAGTCTCTCCTGCATACCAGTCAGCTGCTCCACTGCATCGGTAACTGAATTGGTGGCAACCGAGGTCGTAGTATCATCGGCAAAAAGCGTGTACTGTATAGAAGTATCGGACACTGGTAAATCATTAATGTAGATTAAAAATAGGATCGGTCCCAACACTGATCCTTGTGGTACTCCAGTTGTCACTTTTTTCATCGACGATGAGGCCCCGGCAACCCTTACTAGTTGGTTTCTGTTAGAGAGGTATGAAGACAAGAGCCTAACACCACCTGCAGTGAAGTGATACAATCGAAGCTTGCCCAAAAGAACCCGTTGGGACACACAATCAAAGGCCTTGCTCAAATCACAAAATAGTGTAGCCCTAAACTGTAGATCGTCAAATGATCCGAGTATATGCCTCACCAGATCCAGAATGCCCAAAACTGCTCCCCTGTCCCTCCTAAAACCAAATTGGGTCTCTGTGAAATAACCATTTTCCTCAAAATAATGTGCAATTCTAGTTGACATGCATTTTTCCACATAATTTTTGACATAATAGGCAGCAATGATATAGGTCTATAGTTCTCTGGCAGTGAATCATCTCCTTTTTTATAGATTGGTATAACCATGGCAGTTTTAAGCATAGATGAAAAAATATTTTCCTTAAAACAGAGATTAATGAGTTTAGTGAGAGGGTAGATGATGGTGTTTTTTATTGTTTTAATTAATTTAACATTCATACCAAGAGTTAATCATATATCAAATAAGATGAACAAGGAAGAACATTCAATAATCTAATACATAACACTATAAGATACTAATCACGAAGGCCGAGTGTATAAGATTTTTGTACAAAAGTACTTTCATTTGAGGCTCTATGTATAGTTATTATTCTCAGCTTTATTTTAATAGAATGCAGTAGTATAGGTCTACTCTTGATTCGTTATATACAACTCATGTAAGATTGAAAAAACAATTATTCTACAAATATCTGATATCAATACTAAAGTGAACCGAATTTATCATAACAATCCAAATATTCCTTGAAACATAAATTTTTGTGATGATATTCTGAAGTATATTGATGCTGCCCTTAATTCAACATAATTGTATATTGTAAAAATGAATGACACAAATAAGAAGGTGAAGATCAAAATTATGGAAATAGCACAATTTTTATGAATTATTTTAGGTTTTGTTTATCATCCAAAATTTATTTTGTGGAGTTACCTTTATTTAGGAATTCATACAACAGTGTTTTTAAAAACGAGCTTAGTGAATGAAAAAAGGTTTAGTTAATGTTGTTTTCACTTATTCGATAATCCAGGAGATATCAAGTGTTATTTCTATAATTATAAATAATACTTGAAAAACGTAATATAAGATGATCGATTCAATTCAATTCTTTATTTCATGTTAAATATCACAGTAAACAGTAATGTACATACGACAAAATGAGGCAATAAAATACCAAATAACGATAATCAGATTCATTCGCAAATTAAATATTGAAAAACAGGAAAACCAAAGTTAAAATCTAGATATATGCCAGGTCTTTCAGGTACTGGGCTCTATACTCTATTAACTATGACAAAAATGATTAAAATATTCTTCACTGGAATAAAAAACATTCACAATCAAAATTTGCTTCATCTTCACCTTAAATGATTAAATCATGTCGCTAAATAATGTTTTCCGTCGACCTCTAAATAAAAGCTTACTTTAACGTTATGGAGGGTAGAGGTAAGGAGGACCATCTCATATTGGAAAACAGTCGCAAAAGTGTCCAGTTGTAAACTGCAAATTGCAGTTCCAAAACCCTCCAGAGTGGCGCCAGAATAGCAAGAGAGCATGAAATAGGAAGGGATTCCATGCCGCGCTATTGCCAACTTTTGTAATTGGGATTTTGAAGTTTGAAAGCTAGGTTATGTAGTTTATTTTTGAATGGGTGCTTTTATTATCTTATTTATTAGTTTATTGAATTAGTTTATTTTTGAGTCACTGTATTTTCTTTCCATAGAACTCGGTTCGTCTTCCAAAATTTTTTCAAGATACCTACTAGTCCAAAAATGCCGCTCTTCTGTTTAAAATGTGTAAAACTGTAATCGACTCATCGTGATATTCAAATCGCCATAAAAGATGCGCATAACATTAAACCTAAATCTACAGAGTACGATGAATCTGTTGGTTTTTAAGTGTCGGGAATAGGCCTGGGTAACACAGTGAAATATTGGGTGTTGAAACAATGACACTAACACAACCTAGTGTTTCAACACATTGCGTTAGCAAAATTGTGTCACGATGAAGTAGTGAGTCATGCGTTGCCTACATGTATTAAAAACAAATATGGCACTCTTAAAACTGAAACTGAAGCGCAATTTAAACACTTCTTATAATTTATTAGTCTTCTAAAAAGAATTTGTTAATGAGGTAAATAAAAGTAAAAACGAATTCAATATGACAACAGCGCGTCATTTGAAATGTACCCACTTGCTATTGTGGCGCCACCAATTTAACGATTTTTGACGGACACTTTTCCATACACAGAGATGGTCCTCCTTACCTCTACCCTCCATATTTAACGTACACGAAATTGATCATTAATGACCCATTTTAATGTGCAATTTCTCCTATTTTAATGTATGATTGTCATGGGCAACCAAACACAGAAGTATTCAGCAGGGAATAGTTGAAATATTCTGTGTCTGTACTGTTATTCCACAGAGAAAAGGAAATCATAATTCAAATCGACAAATTTAACTCTATACAAAATAAAGTAGAAACTGCGGAAAAAATTTTATGCAATTATCGTTCGAAAGTAAATAACACTTCAGCTTCCAACAGTTCCACATATTCCTTATCGGATATTGTAGGTAATGTTAACTATTCAGAATGTCACATGTCTAATATTCCATCTATGAATTTCTCAAATTGTTCCATCGGGAGCATAAATATAAATATATCGAAATGAACATAGAAATTTATATTGTGTCAAGTGTATCTGTCATGCAAAATAAAAATTTATTTCAATCAAGAATTTATACTCAATTCATGATGAGGTCGACGGAAAAATCTTGTAATAAACTCGTTTATTAATGTAGCGATTAATGGTCTCGAACTATTAACGCGCTCGCTCCGCTCACGCGTTAAAATATCTCAACCATTAATCGCTGTCATTAATAAACTTGTTTATTAAATAACTATTATAGAACAAATACTTGACAATTAATTTTAGACAGTTTTGAAAGTTTGAATTATCAAATTTATACTAATCTTTTTGATATATTAACATTACTTTTCATAATAATGTTGGATCATTTCACAGATCGTAACATGAATGAATTGTAATGTACCTAGTTCAATTATATATTACAATATATTCACCATTTTAAATATTTATTGAACGATTGAGTCAAATGGGATGCATGAATTTGGTTATGTAACATCAAGAATGATCAAGAAATCAGTTTTATTGTTAATTCCTAAAGATGTCATCTTGGTAAAGAAAACGCATATCAAGCGTCGAATAAATGATTTATTTCTTTGTTCGCCTTATCTAATAATTATAATCGCCCATTAGTTACAATTTTTTTTTTAATTCTCAGAAGATTCTGTTAGATCTGAAGTGCACAAACCTTCTGATGGTGCGACGCGTTACTGGCGGCCGGCTGCTGCTGCAGTATGATGATGGTTTTGGCACCGGTCGCGTGCTGCTGCGCAGTCTGAGCGACCAGTACCGTCTGCGGCTGTCCGTGCACCATTGCAGTCTGCTGCTGGGCCACCATGTACGCGCCAGGAGCGTTTCCGGTCTGCAACACGTACTGACCCGACTGGTTGCTGGTGACAAATTGCACCTGACCTTGAAGGCCCTGATGTGACAAAAGAATCTGGCCGGAGTTCGTCTGCTGTAGCATCATGGGCGCTCTCTGTTGGGTGGAATTCTGCACGATCACTGTCTGTTGCTGCTGCGGAAGTGACGTCTGTTTGACTGTCGCATTCTGTTGAGACATTATTATCTACAAAGAAAGATATCACGTGAAAATATGAATAGAGAATATTTTCGATGTAATTAATTTTTATCGACTCAATCAAACACATCGTCATATCAAACATACAGCTATTGCAATTATTTGCCCTTATCCTACTGCCTAGTTCCGCTATTAACAATAGAACATGATAGTCCGAGATCCCAGAGCCGTCAGACGTTACTTATTTTCTCAGCAATAATATTTATGGGATGAAGTAGTGCTCATACGTACTTTCAGTGTATGGATACCTGCTACCTTGTGCCGACGGTCAATTTCCAGGTATCAGGTGCTGAAGATGGAAAAAACTCAACTCACTTTCCTTATTTTCTCAGTCTTGATTTTTATATATATTATACTCATGGAACTATTTCAATACCTTATGCAAGCAGCCAGACCGATCGTATGGGCCCAGCATCCCGCCAGACACAAATAAAGTGTCCCTACGAGTATGACAGTATGAGCGAAATGTCATAACAGTAAGTATAGAAGGGAGATCAAAGCGCATAGATAATCACTATCGCGCTCAAATGAGCAAATAATAATTTAATAATAATAATAATAATTTTATTTGTCCACTGAATGTCACAATACAGGCAAGTACAACACATTATGGGATAAGTCACAAACAGATAAGCTGGTTCGCTATTTGGTAATATAGGAACCTGGCTTGAATTATAAAATAATGTAAAATGAAATAAAATAAAATACAGATTTACAATTGCACATTTTTAAAAATAATTTATCATTTGCTAATTAAAATCTAGTGAGGGGTATCATTGAGAAATTCCAGCAGTGAGTAATAGCATTTCCGTACCAAAAACCTCTTGAGATGTTTCTTGAGCAATTTTGTTTCACATTCTCTGAACTCCTTCATTGCACAAATCTTATTGTAGCATTGTGTTCCCATATAATTGGGATTTTCCTGCCCAATTGATAATCTGGAAAAACCCAAATTGATTTCGTCCTTCTGTCATGTATTATGACCGTGTACCTCCCTTCTCGTCTTTAAAGTGTCCTGCTTATTAACAATGTAAACAATCAATGAGTAAATATACAAACTTGGTAATGACATAACACCCAATTTGACAAAGTGGTTTTTACATGGTTCTTTGTTAGGCAAGTTTAGCATGCATCTTATAATTTTTTTTTGAATAATAAATAGTTGGCCAGAGTTCTGGGTTTTTCCCCAGAAAACTAGACCATATGAAAGAGACGACTGAATAAGTCCAAAGTATAGTAGTTTGAGCACGTCGATAGATACTGTATTCCATAAGTTCCTGATAACGAAACAATATGAACTCAGTTTTGAAGCTGTATGATCAACATGCTCATTCCATGTGAGTTTCTGATCTAGATAAACTCCTAAAAATTTTGTACTTGCTGAGTTCTCCAGGGATTTTCCTTCTGTTTTAAGTAACATGCTTTCATTTACAGTTACATTTTTAGTAATAAACTGGACAGCTATTGACTTGTCTACATTCAAAGAGATTTTATTATTACTGCACCATTGGGACATGCTTCTAATAGATTCATTGGACTTGTTTTGTGTTTCTCTCTTAGATTGTCCTGAGACGATTAAATTAGTATCATCCTCGTAAAGTATTGGACAACCTGTATTCCTCATGTCATTTCGCTCATACTGTCATACTCATAGGGACACTTTATTTGTGTCTGGCGGGATGTTTGGTCCATACGAATAAGGTATTGAAATAGCGTCCTGAGTATCATATATAAAAAAGACTGAGAAAATAAGAAAATTGAGTTGAGTTTTTTTCCATCTTTAGCACCTGATACCTGAAAATTGGCCGTCGGCACAAGGTAGCAGGTATCCATATACTGAAAGTACATAGGAGCACTACTTCATCCCACAAAGATTATTGCTGAGAAAATGAGTAACGTCTGGCGGCTCTGGGATCTTGCTCTATGATAACGAAGTGTGCATTATTCAGTGACTATAGGGTTATCAAAACCTATTTTATTCATGTAACTATTTTAAATACTTTTTTTTTGACCGATCAATAATAATAATGACGTTTATTTTTGCTACCAAAACGTGAGATCTCAGGTAACAGGACCTAATTATTAAATTATCGAATTGATGATAGTTTAATATGGATCACTTATGTAACAGAATTGATGTAAAATAATTTTATGTGGTTACTACATTTTTGTATTAGGCCTTACCTATTTTGAAACAATAGCAATTCTATCAAATTAGTATTGATATATAGAGAGATAATTTGATTATTTAGTTGTTGTAACATATAGCCACCAAATTTTTAGATAGAATAGGATAGCACACATAAAAAAATTGCATATTTGGTATAGAGAGCTTATATTACTCTAAATTACTATAAATATGCAGAGAAATTATTGGATTATTATTTACTTGTAACATATCTAAACATTTTTTTATTCTTTAATTTGGACTATTCAGAAAATTTGATAATAGAGCGTATATTACTCTAAATTACTAGAATATGCAAAGAAATTTTTTGATGATTTAAATAATCAAATCGAAATTTTTTTTGTTCTTTGTGCTTAACTATTTTGAAATGTTCTGGAAAATATTACACACTTAGATAATCATACAGATTAAAGTTACAACTTAATAAACCAAAAATTCAAATTTCTTTGAAAAAAAAGGGAAAACGTACTCTATATAGACCAGGGTCGATAATTTTTGGAACGAAAAAAAATAATAGTTTAGGTTGAAAGCCATTAGAAAATGAGGAGAATGTTATAAAAAAGAAAGGAAAAATAATTTACGGGTGATCAGAGGTCGGGAAGGGGAAGGGGGTGAGTTTTTAAGGTTAAAAAACGGTTTATCTCGATTTCCGGCAAAACTACAATTCCTATGGAAAAAAGGCAAATGGCAAAGTTGTAGGTAATGAAAAGATCTACAACTTCTATATTCACACTTTTTTCACATAACCTCAAAATTTAGTTGAAAAATTCAAAAAACCATGTTTTTGGTTTTCATCTTTTACAGAAAAAAAAATGTTTTCAACGAAATTTGGTGAAAATTTACCTTTTTATGTCCCAAATACAGTGTAATTTATTTGATTTGAAATATTTATTTTTTCACCTTATTTTGACTTAACATCGAAAAAGCACCCTAATTTTCAATCGAAAATTCTCCTGTCAGCTTTTTGCAAGAACTTGGGGTTCTTTATGTTCGCTGAAATCTCTACTTTCCGATGATGTATACATTACTATAGTAAATATTCTCAGAAAATGTAAAAACTCGAATTCGAAATTTTAATTTGGCGGAAAAATGAAACGGTGGAAGAGATCACGAATAAATATTTGCGCTATGTAGGAAAACATTACGCAGTTATATTGTTTTTTATGGGTACCTCGAAATTAAGAAATCAGTTACTGTCACAGCTATTAACAGTACCAGCAGTTAATTCAACTAAAAGAGGGGAACGCAGTCGTAGAAAAACCTCAGACAATATTCCAGAGTTCGATTATTAAAATTATGTTAGCATCAGCATCTTCTTCTACTTGTTTACAGGAAAATCCTTGTGACTGTAATCTTTCCATTAACGTTTTTATTATTTTGTCTCTGTTTTTCTCGTTAGATAACATTTTTCTTGCAAAAATGGTATTTTTGTATGGTTTTGATAATCGAACTCTGGAATATTGTCTGAGGTTTTTCCAAGACTATGTTCTCCTCTTTTAGTTGAATTAACTGCTGGTACTGTTGTGACAGTAACTGATTTCTTAATTTCGAGGTACCCATCAAAATCAATATAGCTGCTTGCTGCGTAATGTTTTCCTACATAGCGCAAATATTTATTCATGATCTCTTCCACCGTTTCACTTTTGTGCCAAATTAAAATTTCGAATTTGAGTTTTTTCGATTTTTTGCATTTTCTGAGAACATTTACAATAGTAATGTACACACCATCGCAAAGTAGAAATTTCAGCGAACATAAAGAACACCAACTTTTTGAAAAAAGCTGATATTTTGACAGAATTTTCGATTGAAAATATGGGTGCTTTTTCGATGTTAGTCAAAATAAGGTGAAAAAATAAATATTTCAAATCAAATAAATTACAGTGTATTTGGGACATAAAAAGGTAATTTTTCACCAAATTTCGTTGAAAATTTTTAATAATAATAAACCAAAAACCTGGTTTTTTGAATTTTCAACATGAATTTTGAGGTTATAAGAAAAAAGTGTGAATACAAAAGTTTTAGATATTTTTATTACCTACAACTCTGCCATTTGACTTTTTCCCATAGGACTTGTAGTATTGCCGGAAATCGAGATAAATCGTTTTTTACACTTAAAAACTCACCCCCTTCCCCTTCCCGACCTCAGATCGCCCGTAAATTATTTTTCCTTTCATTTTTATTATATTCTCCTCCTTTTCCAATGAATTTCGTCCTACTATTATTTTTTTCACTTTTTATCATTTTTAAAGGCTTCTACCCTGGTCTAATATTCAAATTCATATTTTATGATAGCTTGAAAAATACTTAAAGGACTAAAAATCATACGAAGTCTATTGGGAAAAGTACAACTTTTAGCAATCGTAATAGACATTTAGAATATTCATCTATTATCTACATCTAATTTCAACGAGAGTTGATAACTTTTTGTATAATGGACTTCGTTTCAAAATTCACACACTTGATAGATTTTTGTTCAAAATCCATTACAAAGGCAAAACTGATGAAAAAAATTTAGATATAGTCTGTCCAGCCAAAGTTGGCGTGTGCGTCACAGTCATGCGCAAATAATGGCCCAATGCTGCCTACCCAAATAAATAAAATTTGAAATGGTCAAAATTAATATCTGTCGTAAGTAATTTTCTGAAAAAGTAGTTATATGTTGATAAAGACCGTATCGTCCATTTCGACAAATATTCTGTTCTTAACATATCAAATCTTATGTATCTCTCAAAAAAAATTAACATTTCGAGTAATGAAAATACGTTGAATTTTTATTAAGTTGTCATTTAATTGAAAAATTTGCAATGTTGTCGGACCCTCTCGACCAACGCGCCGGTAATCGCCATTTCACGTTTGACAGTCGCCGAGTAAACAAGAAGATTTTGTAATTAAAAGTTTGATTTATCGATCGATGAATATGGATTCCAGTTTGAACAAACAATCAAAATGCTTGGTCAAATCTTTAATTGAGTATTTTGAACAAGAACGGGACAATAAGGGACCACTTTTACTGTGTGTTATTTAGAAATAGAATTTTGTTCTTTACTGATTAATTTAATTTTTCAGAGAGTGGCTAATGCTTTAGGACTCTCCATCAGAACTGTTTCCCGTATTTCCTCTACCGCAGAAGTGGAGCGTCCAAAAAGAACACGTAGTAGGTCGAAGTCTCTGACTATTGAACTGAATCCAGTACAAAAGACTGAAATACGAAATGAAATACATATGTGCAAAAACAGTAGGTGATCTAGTGAGTATTTGAGTTTATAGGCTTGTGAATAGTTTGATTTTTAAGGAGAGCATATAACCTTGAATACGTTACTAGAAAAATTGAAATCAAAGAGTAAGTATGAAGGCTCTAGATCATCACTGGCCATAGTACTGAAAGATATAGGTTTCAAATATAAAAAAGATGACCCACGACGTGGTATAATGGAACGAGATCATATTGTCCATGCCCCAATTAAATTTCTACTTGAATATACAAGGAATATGGAGAACAAACTTTATGAATGTGTTTTTATTGATGAGACATGGGTTTTCCAAGATGGAATAAATACACGTTCCTGGCAGGATTCTAATGTCAAAAGTGTTAGAAAGACAAAAGTGGACGGGAAAAGGTGAGCTACAATTATTGTGAATAATGCCAGATCGAATGTTCAATTTTGGGTTTCCGTACTTTTTATAAATAGTTTGATTATTGCCAATACTTAGGTTTTTATATGTTGATTGTTTTTTACTTCTTATGGCATTCAGCTAAGATGAGTTGAGAAGGAAAATTTTGGTAAGGTGTTTACCATAACTGATATTCAAATTGACTTTTGTTCTAAACTGAAATCCCACATTATTATTTTGCAGATATATAATATTACATGCAGGCACTTCTAGAGGTTGGATACCAGAGGCTCTCCTCATGTTTTCTGGAAAATCTGATAATCCAGATTATCATGGTGAGATGAATGAAGATAACTTCCTAAAATGGTTTGAATTCCAACTGCTTCAAAAACTTGAGAACCCTTCATTAATAATAATGGATAACGCTAGTTATCATAGCACAATTAGCAAATAAATTCCCAAAAATCACTGGAAAAAGGAGGAAATCAAAACATGGCTCACAAATAATAATATACATTATGAAGAACACTTTTTGAAACCTCAATTGCTACAGTTGGTTAAAATGTGAGTATATTAAACTTTCGTGCCATTACATAATTGAAATTGATCAAAACCTTTAAAGCTCAACGTTTCCTTTGCAGAAACCAACCAAAAAATATTTATTTAGCTGACCAACTAGCTGAGCAATATGGCCATAGAGTTTTGAGACTTCCACCGTACCATTGCATTTTCAATGCAATTGAGAATATATGGGGCATATGTAAACATTATTACAATGCACACATTGGCCGAGATGGTGGTGGACGAGAAAATGGCTGTTCAAATGTGGAGAGAGGCGGTGCAGCATGTGTCGGTCAGAATGTGGAGAAATACTGTACAGCATACAGAAACAATTATTTCAGAGTGGTGGAATAGAGAGAAGCACTTGGACTCTTCCAATATTGCTCCAGTAATTTTTAATTCGAACGATAAAGTTTCGTCATCAGAATATTCTGATGATGAATAGACAATGGAAATTAACTTACTCTATGTATTTTTTTTAAATTAATATTCATTTTGTTTTTATTGGTCTCTCTAGCCATTATATTTCTGACAATTAATTTTGTCATATCCCCTCAAACTAAAATATAATTTTTGCATTTTTGTACTTATTCAACAGTTTCAATAAGTCGGAGGTTTTCTTGCTATTCGGTAATAACTATTTGGCTAGCTTCAGGTTATTCAAAATTCAATAAACGTTGTTCAACAGCATATATTGGTATTATTTCTGTTCACTTCCTTGTCCCACTTTCAGCACTCGCAACAGGTATGGTATAGTAGTGCTTTCATCGTAAAATATAATAGATAGAGTGACACTTCTGGTAGGGAATACTGGTTAATTTGAATTTACCGCTAAAAATCCCCGTCATGTCATTATTGAATATTAGGTTAGCTATTTATACTTGAGATTATTTATTATGTCTGGCAACAGTGTTCACGATCTACGTCATATACAATTGATGACGTACACGCCAACGGTCGCTGGACAGACTATATTACATCTTACATTTTATGCGATAGACACCAAGCTAGTTAGTCGAGTATGTTAGGTACGCTGGCTAGTATTTGGGAGGTCTCGGGTTCAAATCCCGGGGCCGACTGGTCTGCCATGAGTTTTTTTTCAGAGGTTTCCTCATGGTAATGTAAGTCACTGTTTGCAAACTTACAAGGCGAATGCTGGGCCAGTATTAATCCTCTGAACCCTACCCACATTTCCTATGTTCCATAAATATCCCGTCTCACCTATCCTTAATGCACTTGTAGATACAAGTGTATCCTCTGATCTGGCTGAAGGAGTTAATCCCAAACTCAAGCTGCCCGCCTCCCTGACACATACTTCAGGGAGGAATGAAACACGTGTGTTTCCTTTCCTTGCGATAGACATTGTTTTTGTTACAGTCTTCCAGAGGCCGACCGTCATACCTTTTTACAGGAATACAGATCCTGCTTAAACTTACTTGTCTTGGTTGAGTGGTGAGTATCATCTGACCCGTGCCGTTATCCATCATCAACTGGCTGACGGCGGGAGTAGACCCCATCGCCGGGTCGACGGTGATGGTCGCCGGCGCCTGTTGAACCTCCTGTAACAGTTGCTGCTCCTCGTCCTCGTCCTCCAGGATATCGGCCGCCATATCGGCGAACAACTTAGCAGCTGCGTTTGAGACGGTGGCGCTACCAGCCGATTCTTCCTCCTCCTCATCTTCCTTAATACACTGGAAATGATTGAAATTCTCAGATTGATTCGGTACAATTATCGACATATTGTACACCACAGGTTAATTATTTATTTATTAACAAAATCTATATCTGTTATTTGTTTCATGCATCATAACCTTCATAAAAACAAATTCTTCATTTTTCAACAAACAGAAAGCAAGACTCCTTTAGAGAAGCGTTAAATTAAGTTATTGGCTACATCTGGCAATCTTTTCCTACGCAGTCACATATTACAGAGGTTGCAGAAGTAAAAATACAATCCCATAAGTACAAAAATTTATCCTAACTAAATATGGTAAAGTTCAGATTTGATTATTATTTTGGAACACCTATATTCCTATATAAGGGGTTAAGAAATTTAACAGAAATATTTGTTACAAAATATCAAACTATGCCTTGAAAAAATATTGAAAGGTTTTTCTGTTAGTTTAAACTTCCAAGCAATGTTTTTTTTTAATGAAGATAAAATGTTTGAGAATATAAGAGTGAGAAACTGTGAGTATATTACATTGTTTCAATAATCCATAAATTGAATTTTCATTTTCATTCAAATGATTTCACATTATCCAATGCGTGTTCTAAAGCAGAAAGAGACTAACCCAAAAATTAGTTTATAAGCACTTACTTACATTTACAATTATTAAAAATAAACATTGTCAAAATAAACTTCTTTCAGAAAATCTTGTGTATATGATTTTATTTTCAAATATATAGGATTATTAATAGCTAGCTTAGGGAACGTACCCAAACTACGTGACCTATTTTTTACAACTTTTTATCCCCCTCCCCCCCCTCGGTGACCATCCGTAGTATATTCCAAGACCCCCTCCCTCCCCCACTAGTTTTCACGTAGTAATTCATAAATATTTTTTAAATCATTTTCTTGTAGACAGAAAGTTGAAAAAAATAATTTGGCTCATAATTGTCTTTATTAATACAACGCTTGCGGTGTGACGATAAGAGTGCTTACAGAGTGGGCAAATTTCGATGTTTGTATGGGGTATCTCGGTAACTATAAGAGATACAAAAAAATGGAGAGTGCATTTTTGATCTCTTTTTTCGAGTCAAATTTAATGGCGAAAACCAGAATATGAAATCGTCTTTTATTTTGGAGTTATAAACAAAAGTTTGACTTTTGTCAAACGACATTTACGAGACATTTTTAAGGCACTTTTTTTCTGTATAATCTAGAGATTTACATCTTATTTTATAAGACATTACAACTTTAAGAAAATAATACAAATTACAATAAATGTTGTGAAGAACTGATGTTCTTTATGGTTCATACATAAATTAAATACCTATCTTTATAATATTCTAAACTGCATTATGCATATATATATATATATATATATATATATATATATATTATATATATATATATATATATATATATATATATATATATATATATATATATATATATATATATATATATATATAATATCAATATTTGAAATGTAATTCACATTCAATAAAATTTTGTCTATGTTTATTTATATTGTTCCTGGTTTTCTTATATAATTCTCTTTTATATATCCTCAAAAGAAAAAATCCAGTGGTGTTAAAGTCAGGTGATTGTGGTGGCGACCTCACTGGAATATTATTCATCATCCAGTTATTTCCAAAATTAGTATTAAACAATTCTGAAACGGTACTTATATTATGAGGCGGTGAACCATCATGTTCGAAGAACTGATTTTGTGTCTCAACTAAGGGTGGATTGTCCATGAATTCCTCAATAATTTACTGATTCAAAATTTCGTAGTACCGTTGGTCATTATGATTTTCTTGATATATATGATACGTTAAAACACGACAGCCACGTAAATTTTATACTTTGTGAATTCAGTTTCAAATATTCATATTCATAATGCAGTTCAGAATGTTATAAACCACAATGAACATAAGTTTGAACATTTATTGTAATCTGTATTGTTGTTTATAATTGTAATGTCTTATAAAAAAAATTATGTAAATATCTAATATTTTGGTCTTGACTTGTTTAATGATTCACAATTAATTAGATTTTCTTTTAATCAGTTGAAAATAGATTTGTTAGGTTATCTTCTTCCTGGATAGCCATTGAAATATATCTCAGATGTAATATCACAACTGTTTTTACGATTAAATCAGTTAATTGATATTATGATGGAAAGAAATGGACAAGCTCTGTCATAGATGTCACCTGCCTACATGGAATAGGTACATATAAAAACGCAAAAGGTAATGAACTAAAATATTCTTGCTATTGAAACCTTACACATCAAAAGCAACCTGACCTGACATATATCGGAAAAAATCCGATCCAACCAAACCACAGCCAACCATTATTCCCATTTGAAAAAATACATTTCTACCACTGTTTTATACAGGAAAAAGTGCCTAAATTATGTAAAAGTTATTATCTCGTAACTTCACAAATAACCATGATATGCACACTTGTCTTAAAGTGGAAAAATGAAATTTTTGTTTATAACTCGAAAACTAAAGAAGAGCGAATTTTGGGTTTCGCCAGTGAATTTGTCTCGACAAAAGAGATTGAGTATGCGCCCTCCATTTTTTTTTACCTTCTATAGTTACTGAGATACTCCATACAAACATCGAAAATTGGCTACCCTGTACATACCTATAATTTACAGCTGAAAAAATATTATCAAGAAGAAAAAACATATGTACCAGGAACTTAATTTACTAAAACAAAAGTTTTTTTTTCTTTCATTCACATTTATCTTTTATCTCAATCATGTTCAACGAAGACGTTTCCAGAGGACATTGACTACGTGACACAAACCTAACCCCTACCCCCGCCCCTGTGACCAATCGTAGTATTTTACCTATAACTTGAATTTAATATTTTTATGTTTCAATTATACAAGCATTAACCAGTTCTTCACAAATTCGAGTTAAAGTAATTTTTTCTCTAAGTATCTTTATTTTAGAAATAAAAAATTGTGATATTCAGTACTAGCGCTTAAAATAAAAGACCACCAAAAGCTGATTAATTAATAAATTTTATGAAATATAAGAATAACTTACAACCTCAGGACAAGGCGACTGCGCGTTACCATTCACCACGTTTTTATCGGCGATGCAAGGCTTCTTTTCATCCACTTCGGAAATATCATGTGTCGCAGGTCTTTTCATGGCTTTGTGCTGCTGGAGCTCTTCTTCGACGTCGATGTGTATCACATCGGAATTATCCTTGACCTTGACGTTCTCAGACTTATCTCTTACTAATGCTTTCTCTATGTGATTCTCCACCATTTCCAAACCTTTGGCGGTCAGTTTACGATCTTTGCACAGCCAACCGTTCAGTATTATCGGAGTAGTTTTTTCGACTTTTTTCTCAAGCAAGTCGGCCAATCTCAGGGGTTTGTTTCTGGTTATCTCGCCTGTGGAATCTTTGGAGTTGCTGTCATCATTCATGGGATGATCAAGGTTCGGCACACCATTCAATAAACCTTCGAAACTGAAATAAGTGGAAAATGCATAACACAAAATCAAGTAAGCCTTGAAAGAAGAATACAATTTGAATCAACTCAATCCTTTTGCAATAAATGTGTTGGAAGTTGATTAGTTATTAAATTCATGAATCATAAACATTAAAAACAATTAGATATTTCAGGACACAATTACAAATAAGATTTAGTATATTCAAAAGAAGCATGTGAAATATATTTCCAAACATAAAGTTGGGTTTATCATGCAGACAGCACTTGTTCTAATCTACCTATATCTTAGACTTTGTTAAACAAGTATATTAACATTTGTTGAATTTTACTAATTAACTTAACAAGTACTTTTGGCACGTTTTTTTCTCTTCAGGTATGACTGTAGTTTATAAACACCAAGTAAAAGTATTTTATTTACATATATACGATTTTAGTGGTTTTATTACAACATATCCTTCCGTCTATTCGTTTGGTATGTAGAAATTTACGATGTATGCAACGTTTTCTGGCGACGCTGCAGCTTTCACACACACCCTAATAATACCCCCTCCAAATTTTATAGAAAACGCGAAGAGATTGGATGAATCATCCATACACAAATGTGCAAAACTGACGAGAACTAGCGAATGCGAAACAAACGTTTATTGATCTATAGATGATCTGCCATATTTCTATTATTTACGTATTGGAGTGTGTAAGTGCGGAATATTACGCGTAAGCGGGCTCCACACTCGCCCGCGAATCTTGCTGTGAATTCACGCCGCGATCCACGCCGTGAATTTCGCGTTAAAAGCGTGTCCCTCCACACTCGCAAAGCTTCGCACCGTGATGCACTGTCAATCAAGCGCGACCCTTTGTCGCGGGACAAAAAACCGACACCGATCGGGGAACAGCGCGAAGCACGAACTCGCGAACCCATCTACACTCGCGTTTTCGCGGGCTTTCGCGCCGCGAGTGTGGAGCGGGCATTAGACGCATATTGCCAGGCAGGTAAAAGAAGAGAATTCCTTCATAGGCCAAGCTACAGAAATTTTTTCATGTAAAAAGTGTTAGAAGAAAACCAGCTCCGCCATTGTGTGTAAAATAGTTCCACATGATATAGTTATATGTTTTTCACTCGACTTTATTATTCATGTCTTTGTTATTAACAATTTTATGCAAAAAATCGTTTTTTTCAGTTTTTTTGCTTATAAAATTGAAACTATCAGAGTAATCGCTAGGTCAAGTTCCAAGATTGTTCAAGGAGTCGATTGTTGTTCCCGTATATAAAAAAGGGGAAAAAAACTTATGTGGCAACTATCGACCTATTTCCCTGATATCCACATTGGCAAAAATTTTTGAAAAACTTTTAAATTTTAGATTAGTAACCTACATGGAGAACATCAAATTAATATCGTCGCGACAATTTGGATTTCAGAAGGGTCTATCTACAGGAGATGCCATCATGGAGATTACTTCAAAAATTAACAATGCAATGGATATGGTATCCCCGTACTATGTGTATTGATGGATTTGGCTAAAGCTTTTTATACTGTGGACCACAATCTGTTACTTGAAACTTTGGAGGATGCAGGTATCCGTGGATTACCATTGAAGTTGTTTCAAAATTATCTTCAAGAACGAGTACAGAGTGTGAAAATAGGTCCAGAATACAGTCAGGTCCAACATATTACAGTAGGAATACCTCAGGGAACCGTACTGGGACCTACATTATTTTGTATTTTCATCAACCAACTACTCAATCTCAATTCCGCTGGGACGATTATCAGTTTCGCTGATGACACTTTGATTTATTATGAAGGAACTTCTTGGAATAACCTCAAGGAAGAAGTACAGGTGGATTTGTTGAGTGTCATAGATTGGTTCAACTCGAAACGTCTAACGGTGAATTTCGATAAAACTTTCTTCATACCATTCTCTATCTATGGTAACAAATTGCCGAGTTTTGAACATCTATCGATCGAGCAAAGAGACAACACAATCAAAATACACAGGAAAAACAAACTGAAGTACTTGGGTGTAACATTGGATTGTCATTTGCGATGGGATGAGCACATTGGTGAAGTTACACGAACATTACGATTGTTGATATATAAATTCAAATATTGGAGAAAAATCTTGGGCATATCTCATCTACGTATTGTCTACTATGCACTTGTACAAAGTAGATTGCAGTACTGTATTCTTGCATGGGGTGCCGCAGCTAGTAACCACCTAAATAAGCTTGAAGTTGTCCAGAAAAGAATTTTGAAAATTATTTATAATAAGACACTGCAATACTCTTCAAATTTGTTGTTTAGGGAGAGTGGAATGCTCGATATTAGACAACTCTACATGTACAACTCTTTAATATATACTTACCATCATAAGGAACTACTTCAAGACTGCGAGCACAATTATCTTACACGTAGCAGGGTCACGGCAGCTTCTCTTACTCCATTTTTCAGGAAAACAACTACTCAGAGACATTTCAGTTACCTTAGTGTGAAATTTTACAATTCATTACCGGAAAACTATAGATTGTATCTGCGGAATGCAAATTCAATTATCCTAATTAGAAAAAAATTTAAATTTTATTTATGTACTATAGATAGATCTGTGGTTCATGATTTCTTTTCTCTATAAAATTTGTTACATTTGTAAGGATCGAATTTTAGTTGTGTTTCTCAAAGTTAGATTTAGGGTTTCAAATGTTTTTGTAATTGTTTTTGGATTGTGTCTTAATTGATCTCATCTGAGGGACTAGCTCACACGCATCCATCTTGGACATACTGAGCTTATCTCTCAAAAATGATGAGTAATTGCAATGATGAAAAGTTGTAGACCTGTTTGCTGAATAAAATTATTATTATTATTATTATTATTATTAATCGTGATGATGCCAATAGACTTTTTGTAGAAAATGAAAAGACGAAAAAAATGAGAGGTCGGACGACTCGATCAGACTCTTAGTCTAAGGGAAAATTGGAAAAAACCATCCAAAATGCAGTTTTTTCAAAAGTTGATAACTCGGTTATTTTTTGAGTCGTAGCGTAGATCCTCCGGTTGGTATTATTTATCAATATAAACTTTATTTGTGCGAAGAGCAGGAACTGTTCGATGCATAGTTTTTGATCTGTGGCCATTAATAATAATAATAATAATAATAATAACAATCTTTATTTTGAAGCATGTAAAGCACATCTACAACATTTAATGCTACACATACAACTAAACAGTGTCAAACAAAGAAACTTTCCCACCCCTACTGAGCATGAAACAATCATCAATTCAAATACTCTAGCAGGGAGTAGGGTTCTAATTTAATGAGCATATCTTTTATTTTCTTTTTGAATAAATTAAAGATGGTAATTTTCTTGATTTCATCCGGTAACTTATTATATACTTTTATACACATATGAGAAGGATGTTTTTCAGTTAAGGTCAATCTATGCTTAGGATAATTAAAATTTAGAGTTCTTGTCTCATACTTATGGTCTGTCATATGTATAGCAAAGCTAGGTTTGTTTTTAAAGAAAAATATTAGGCATTCATACAAGTAAATACCATAGACTGTCAAGATACCATTTTTTTCAAATACTCCTCTACATGAATCAAGAACTTTCAATTTTGATATTAATCTTAAAATTCTCTTTTGTATAACAAACAATCTTTGCACCTCTGAACTAGAACCCCAAAATATGATCCCATATCTTAAAACCGACTCAAAGTTTGCATGATATACCATCTTCAAACTTTTATTATTTAAATAATTTGACAATAAACGAATACCATATCCAACCTGACAGAGCTTACGAGATAAATAATCAATATGACTAGTCCACTTTAAGTATTGGTATAGACCAATAAAGGGGTTTACATAGGTAAACCCCTAAGAATTTTGTTGACTCTTCAAGTTTTATACTTATTCCATCAATTTCAACATTATTTTCTTTATTTTTAACAGATCTTTGAGTACTAAATAAAATCACTTTAGTCTTTTCATTATTAATTATTAATCTATTAGCAGTAAACCATGATTTCAACTGTCTGAAAGCCATATCCGCTTTAATCTCCAGTAATTCAAACTCCTTATCTCCCAGAATGATATTAGTGTCATCTGCAAAACATGTTATCGCATCGAAATAATCTCTTTCCAATGTACATAGATCATTAATGAAAACAATGAATAAAACAGGACCTAGAACACTTCCCTGTGGTATACCAAATTTTGATTCCGCAAATTTAGATTTATAATTTCTTCCATTATTAGTGATGCAAACACTTTGTTGACGACTTGAAAGATATGAATCAATCCAGCCTTTTGTACTACCTCTCAAACCTATCTCACTTCTAATTTTACTGACAAAAATTGTCTAAAAAGGCAATCATAAGCACTTGTTAAATCTAAAAATATTCCTAATCCTAATTTATCTTCCTCAAGTATTTTGATAATTACTTCAGTAAATTGATGTAGTGCTGACTGGGTTGATCTACCTTCCAAGTAACCATGTTGAGAACTATTGAAAAAACTACATTCCTTCAAAAACAAGAGTAACCTATTACAAAAAGCATGTTCAAATATCTTTGAATAACTCGATAACAGACTTATCGGCCTATAACTATCCATTGAAGTCACATCGCCTTTCTTATATAAAGGTTTGATTAAAGCAAACTTTAACCTATTGGGAAAAATTCCATATTTAAAGGAATTATTTATAATATGCGATAACACATGTTTAATTTCATCAGTGCATAACTTTATTACACTGATTGGCACACCATCGACGCCGTTGGGAAATTTATTTTTAATTTTGGAAATTATTTTTACTATTTCCTCCGGATCAGTTGCTTTCAAAGATAACGATTGATGGTTATATGGTTCCCTATACAAGAAAGGTACATCGTCTAGATCATCCAACATTTTAGGTATCTTTTCCAAAAGAAATTTATTAAATTTTTCAGCAGCCTCGAGTGGTTCACCCTCAAGTTCACAACCTTTGTTACAACTGTTTTTTCCCTTTATTTCCCCACATATGGACCACATAGTTTTATTTTTATTTTCCGAACACTGTATCTTATTATTATAGTAATCAACCCTAGCTTGCACTAATAACCTATCATATTTACGCTTTTCTTGATCATATAAAAATTTGAAACTTCTGTCCTCAGTTTTCAACAATAACAAAACATCTAATCTTTTCTTACTGTCAACAACTTCAGGCGTGTTATAATAATTTATATTTCTGTAGTTGACATGCATCAATTTTAAAGGGAAATACTT
The DNA here is from genome assembly GCA_030704885.1 of Cynegetis impunctata. Classification (NCBI taxonomy): domain Eukaryota; kingdom Metazoa; phylum Arthropoda; class Insecta; order Coleoptera; family Coccinellidae; genus Cynegetis; species Cynegetis impunctata. The sequence goes on along the minus strand of JARQZK010001473.1, from coordinate 318,270 downwards.
TTCAAAAATCAGATTGAAAATAATCATGAAACATTCCCATTGTGCATTCACATTATTATTTTGTTGGGAAAAAATTGACTCCCAGTCTTGCTCTCTCATCTCATTCTTAAATGCAATTTTTGCCTCCTCACTATATATTCTACGATATGTAGAAACATTTTTAGGCGTTGAAGACAATTTAAATGTTACCTTTTGTCCTGTATGATCTGAGACGGCAGTCCTGAGAACCACGGCTTTGTTTACAGTAAAATTTACAAAAATATTATCTATACAGCTACTTGCATTAGGTGTTATTCTAGTTGCTTCCCCTATTGTAGCATGAAATTGAAACAATTGTAACAGTGTTAGAAACTCTGACCTTATATTATTTGACTTGTCCAATAAATCTATGTTAAAGTCTCCAGCTATTATAACTAACTTATTTTCCTGCAGTATGGATGAAAGAACTTTTTCTAGTTGTTCAAAGAATACACTTACTGAGCTTTTGTCACCACAGGGTCTATATATGGAAAGCACTATAACACTATGGTTGCCCAACCTACATTCACCAGCTGCACATTCAAATTGACCTTAAATAGAGAGTTCCTCAAGTTTCTTTCTTCTTTTACAATTAATAAGTTTATGTACATAGAGAGCTGCACCACCATGTTTATTTTTCTCCCTGCATACTGACGAAACCAAACTGTAATCATTTATTCTAGTTATAAGCTCACCCTCTGCTCTCCAGTGTTCAGTAATACACAAAATACTACAGTCTTCATGACTGAAAAGGAGGTGTTGAAGGGAGTCGATGCTGTTTCCCATCGATTGTACGTTATGGTGAATTACACTAAAACTATCTTTGGTTATATTTTCTAGATTTTTATACATTTCTGCAGGTTTGCTTGTTTGTACATTCTCATCACAAATCGATACATATTGATTTATTTGTCTGCACCCCCTAAAAAAGTACCTGGCGGGCAATTTTTTTTGTATGCTTGGAGATTGAATCTTTTAATCCCAACATTCTCCGGCCAAAATTCAGGCTTGTACGCTTCGTCTTTTCTCTGAAAAGGTAACTTGACTAAATAACTTTTGAGGTTGCCCCTTTGTCTTTCAAATTTCAATTCTTGAACTTCAATTACCTCATTTTCAAACCCATTCTTAGATCTTATATATTTTTCAATAATATCCCCAGTAACATTACTTTTGATACGATTGATGAAAAGCCAAGCCTTTTTTGCTTCACCCCTAAAACCCATAGAACTCTCAGTGGTTTTAAAAGTCCAAATCTTCTCGAGTGTCTTTTACGCACAGCTAGCCAATCATTTTCATCTTTAGTTTCTGACTTTTTCGAAATTATTTTTTCTTCATCGAAAATGGTAAGATTTACTATTTCAGTCAGTTTATCTCTCTGTATTTTTTCTAAGTGAGCAAATTTTTTGTTTTGTGTCATTCCACTCAAATTTGTTTGTCCAGGATTCGAAATACGGACATTGTTTTTGTTAGGATCACCAGTTACTGACAATTCAGCATGACTAAGATCAGCTGTTCTTGATTGCTTACTAGTCTTCAACACACCTGAGTCAGTTGAAGCCTGATGTGATTCTTCGTTTTTTTCTAACATATTTATTCTTTTTTCGAGTTGTTGGATTTTGTTATCACGATAAGTAATTTCATTTTGTAATGTAGAAATCTTAAATTTCAATAAAGCATTATTTTCACTTGATAAATCAAATTTATCCTCTAATTCAGCAAGAATCTTGATTAATAAATCCTGCTGCACTGTATCGCTGTTCATACAAATTTTATCTCTTTTTACATTGACTTCATTAGCACTACTGGTTTCACCATTTTCAATTACCGACAACCCGCCGGAATCTTTTCTATTTTCACAACAAACTATTGTCATATCACTACTTATTTTCACCCCCTTCAAACGCATTGAACACGACGGGTGATATGCACTATCGCAACTTGCACATTTTAATGATCTTACTACCGTTTTACGGCAATACTTGCAGAGCACTTCGCTCACATCTTTCTCACTTTCCGCCATATTCGAACTATTTATTATTTTTTGATTATGTTACTATGCAATTTTTCAGCAGACCTGAATGCGACAGATATGGTCTGATTTCAATTTACTAAAAAGATTTTGAAAGTAGAATTCTCATAGTTCAAAACGTTCATCTTGGTTTTCCATAAAAACGCTGAGAAATATGTTAAAAATAAAGCTGAACATGACGAAAAACGGCCGAGCGCGTAAGAGTAGTTGAAGAGTGGGGGTAGAGCAGCAGGCAAGGAGAAGTATGACATTCGAAAGCGTCGGCATTTTGAACGTGACAGTAATTTCTAAACGTTGTCAGATAATTGTAAACCCCCACTCTTCAACTACTCTCACGCGCTCGGCCGTTTTTTGTCATGTTCAGCTTTATTTTTAACATATTTCTCAGCGTTTTTATGAAAAACCAAGATGAACGTTTTGAACTATGAGAATTCTAATTTCAAAATCTTTTTAGTAAATTGAAATCGGACCATACCTGTCGCATTCAGGTCTGCTGGAAAATTGCATAGTAACATAATCAAATGGCCACAGATCAAAAACTATGCATCGGACAGTTCCTGATCTTCGCACAAATGAAGTTCATATCAATAGCTAATACTGGCCAGAGGAGCTACGCTACAACTCAAAAAATAACCGAGTTATGAACTTTTGAAAAAACAGCATTTTGGCCGGTTTTTTCCAATTTTTCCTTAGACTGAGGGTCTGATTGAGTCGTCCACATCTCATTTTTTTCGTCTTTTCATTTTCTACAATAAGTCTATTGACACCATGACGATTACTCTGATAGTTTCAATTTTATAAGCAAAAAACTAAAAAAAACGAGATTTTTTGCATAAAATTGTTAATAACAAAGACATAAATAATAAAGTCGAGTGAAAAACATATCATTATATCATGTGGAACTATTTGACAAACAATGGCGGAGCTGGTTTTCTTCTAACACTTTTTGCACAAAATGCTCACTCTAAATCTCTGTAGCTTGGCCTATCATGCAATACTTATTAATTAAATATTCTATCCAAATGTATCAAGTACTTAAAGTAGAATTAGGAAGTTAGATCCTAACATTAGCTTAGAGGAATATTCATGGAGTTTGAAGGGCTTGGAGTTTAGAACATAATTGCATGTATGTATGAAAATATTTCTTACCTTGTTAGCGAATTATCCCCGTCTTCGGTCGATGAAATACCACCAACGCCAACTGTACTAGATGCCAAAGAGTTGTTACCGATGGAATCGCTGTCTTCATTATCAATCTTCATCGGCCTAACCATCCTCAGTTGAGCAGTCGTCGTCAGTGGCGCTAACGGCGGGGGCGGAGGCTGTGGGGGCTCCTTCTTACCCTTTGTGTTGTTCGCGAAGGGGGTGGTCGAAGACACAGAAGGGTCGCCTACTTCTTCGTCGCCAAGCAATTGCCTAGCGCCGTTCATCTTCACGTTGACCTGAGGTTCCAATTTCACCGGAGTTCTATTTACAACTGTCTGGCCCTGTTGGGCTAGGAGCCTCTGCTGCCTTTCTGCTACCTGAGAATGACGTACGGTTAAGATCTAAAAATCAGGAATGTTACATTACATTTGTTTTTTATATCTCATAAGAAATATATGATCTTCATGTGTTAAAAATAATCATAATATAGACTATAATTATGGAGATGTGATTCTATTCAAGCATTTTATTATTATTCAAAACCAGACGATAACAAAATTTCTTTTTGAGAAAACAGAAATTTATAATCAGAGATTATGATGAAGAAACTAAATAGAAGTGATAAATAAAAAATAAAGTAGACATTTTAAACTGCATCATTTTAAAATGAATCCGAATCTATCTAAACTTTTACGCTATTTTCATCATGATAGAACAATATCTCTGAAACAAATGTCCACAAATAACCTTTCTTTTTATAATTGAATGATAAAATATTATGCGTCATCTCCTATTCAATATTGTATTAAGAGCTGCGAAAAAATTGATATTTTGCGGATCATGCTAGAATTAAAATTGACAACAGTTGCTATTTACAAATAAAATTATTTTACTTTTTAATTGAAAATTCAAACTATTAAGAGTTTTGCCCATATTTTCCAATCATATTTCAAACAATAACATGAAAATCATATGCAAAACATATTGATTTTTACACAATTTAAGTAACACTAAATAATTTTGAAATTCATTATTTTTACTAAGCAAGTACAAGCGTAGAAAGAGTTAGTTGCTAAAATTTTTAATTTAGTTATTCAACAAACAACATTATCTGGACTGAGTTATTACTCATTGAATCATATTCTGAAACATTCTTATATAATACTACAAAATTACTTTTTGTTAAAAATGTTAATCATCGGACAGAATGAAGTTGTCAAAATAATATATACTTGATTTTAAAAATTTGATATTGCTTTGTTTGTTTCCATAAAAGCTACTGAATGGAGACTATTGTAATCGAAACTGGATAATATTCTCTGAGATGATCATACTAGAACATTGTGAACTAGAACTATACCCATACTAAATACATGTCAAATTTTTGAGATGATTCAATTTAATTGCGTAATTTTCAACAATAAATTATTCAGAACACTTGCAAAACAATGATTACTAATTAATAATATTATGAATGAAGAAGTTATACTAAATATATTCTATTTAAACCTTAAACTTAATAACATCAATTGACTGTTTGCTTAACACTTGGTGGAACATAGTTAAAAATTGAAATAAGATAAGAAAAACACTTGGCTTAATTCCACTAAAAAAAGTTAGTGTAATCCAAAAACCAAGTGTTTTTCTTATCTTATTTTAATTTCTAAAACTTAATGCTTATGGATTTGAGAACATGTTTGAGTCAGTTCCTAAAGAATAAGTACTTATATACAAGACTAGTTAATTTTATACAATAAATTCTCCGAGATTATTTCTTTTCTCTTTCAAATACTTAGATTATAATTTCATAAACAACACACTGAAATGAAGAAATTCAAATTCTCAAACTGATTGATCAATTACTTCAATCTGAATACTACTGAAGTATTTGGTCAAGTATGGAATAAAATAATTAAGGGAACTAAAATTTCTACAGAAAAAAATAATAACAAATTCAATAATCAATAAATTCATGAATAGATTACAGATAGTTAATGTTGCCCAAGAGTCAGTATATTTAACATAGAATGTCTAAGATCTATTTCATAAAAATTACAGAGATAGAATATCATAGTACAGAGAGCATTAAAATCAGTTTTTGTGGTGCAAATATTTAAATTCATTGCAATCAATGTAATCTGAATGAGAGATTTTTAAATCGCAACCTACATTACACAATTTCTTCTCATTTTCATTAATTTTTTAATTTATAAATTACACTTGACTAAACAAACAATTTTAAATAATGCAGAGATTAAATCCTTCAATTTCTTTCTTAAATGACAGGTTCTAAAATTGATTTTATAATATAATACTGAGATATAAGTATCAACAAAAACAAGTTAAAATTCTTTATTTCTAGTTGTTATACACATGTGGCATCTATCAATAGCTGTGATTCAGCGAATACTTGACAAAACAAGAGTTGGACATTTTGATATGAAGGACTATACTGAATTATCGAAATAAATTTTGTTTACAGTTATTCTATATTTCACTAAACAGCTATGTTTTCTCCATTGAGATGAGAATTTTTAAACTAAATTGTAGAGATCAATTAAGAATCCGTATTCTGACATGAATATTATATAGCTTCTTCATTCAAGAGAACTAAATTCAGTTAATTGATTAGTGTGTTACCTGAACTACTTTTTGGCACTCTGTAGTCCTCATGCTCACGGTTGTCATGCATTCGTTTACCTTATTAGCCAACAAACTCTTTATAAGTGAAGTGTTAGAGCCTTGTTGACTTGCCATGGTCTGCTGCTGACCTGCTTCCTTAATCGGCGCCGTTGTAGTAGTAGTAAATGTAGAAGTGTTGCTGCTGCTGATATTGCCGAGAAGTGCTTGGCTCAAGTGCGGATGCGCTAATGCCTATTCCGTTTAAATCATATGTGTTAAAAGTGTTTTTTTGATGGCTCAGAAATGAATTTGAAACAAAAAATCCTAGTAATTTTTCGAATTCAACTGATTTTTGACGAAGTTAAATTACTATTAAAATCTGGTTTATACGAGCATCAAAATTAGAAGAGAAATTATTGCAAAAATATTATCATGGCTATTAATTTACACAGATAGTTTGGCCACATCTAAATTCTGGATGAACTCACGATATTTTTCTCGTAGAAGACACAATGGAAATATTACTAGTTTCAAATGTCTTTTAAATTATTTTTTCGAAAATTAGTGATAAGATTGAAGGACACTTCTATAATAATAAGAAGAAAATTACAAGTTCTCGATGAGATATTGAATGTTTTCAAATTATCAAATGTCAGATTGGTAAAAAAAAATTATTCCAAATATTAGTTTTCGAAAGTATGTATATCCCTTAAGCGCCAATTAATTCCAAGAAAAAATTTTGCATACAGAATGAGATATTTTATTTTGAACATTTATTTTCCTAGAAACATTGATAAGATTTTGAGGACTTTCATACAGCTGACTAAACAAACCTTTACAGAAAAATATTCATTGTACAACATAACTATGTTGTTGAATTAACAATTTTTTAATGAACTGCTTTATTGCAGTAACTATAAGATAAGAACTTAGAAGAGCTTAAATCTATTTATAAATTTTAACAGTACTCTGCAACATTTTCAAAGAATATAACCCAAAAATTTTCATTTTTCATTTTCATATTTTTCACTGTATTTTTACATTATTCCTCAAAATAATTTTTTTACCAACTTTTCACGAATATATAATTATTAATTCTCGATTAGTATTGAACACCAATTGCATAGTACCAGGAATTTGTTTCATTTGATGTCAAATTGAAAAAAACTACAAATAGCTCATAAAATATCATCCACACTCATGAATTCGAAAAATTAAATTTATAATATGAATATTTAGGATTTTTTGCTGCAAACAAATCATTAAAAATTATGAAGCATATATGACATGTGTCCCAACCATCACCAGCGTTTTTTCTCGAGAGGAATAGTCATGGATTTGAGGAAAGGATGTGAAAGCATAAGCGATCGTGTTATACAGATTCCTAGACAATTTTATTGTGGCAGTCTGTTTTGACCCAAAACGGTGCCGTTTCAAGATTTGAAAAAAGAGGAATTTGGTAGTGGAATAGAAATCGATGAAAATCATATATATATATATATATATATATATATATATATATATATATATATATATATATATATATATATATATATATATATATAAATATATAAATATAATTATATATATATATATATATATATATATATATATATATATATATATATATATATATATATATATATATAAGTGAAGGGTGTGCTAGGAAAATGATGGAATACTCACGTATTGGGTTTTTTAATTCTGATGACGTGACAAGTCATGATAGTAGAGATTAATTTGAATCAAGCTTGCTAGCATCATTATATTCGTTACCCTGATTTCCTGAAGATATTATATATAATCATCTTCAGGAATGAGGGTAACTAACGAATTTGTAAATAACCATGCTGGTCTAACTTGATTCACATTGATATCATATCTAGTATCATGACTTTTCTCTTAATAAACTATCTGTAAAGAAAAACTAACACGCGAGTATTCATCATGCACCTCATTTTTTCAGCAATGTAATTGGAGCAACAATGCATTTGTTGTTAATTTCCAACCCCTGGATAAAATCGAAGATTCTATGACAACGCATAAAGAACTGTAGTAAGTGGAAACAAAAATAAATATTAAATTGATAAACAAAGAATTACATTTATAATTTAGTATTACTAACAGCGCCTACACCTAAAACGAAACTTCATCCTACTCGAGGTTAGTAGTGTTAGATACTTAATTCCACTAAGCCCACGTGAAACAAGAAACAGCAGAATAGACACAGAGGATAGACCAGGAGAGAAGCGTGAGAGTGATTTTTTTAGCGTTTAAAATTACCTGACTTTTCAAATCGGTTTTTGCAATGGCCGAACTGGGAGTGTTAGCAGCCGCTGTCTCCCTCTGTTTGGGGGGAGCGCTCAGCTGTGCCTTGAGGATCGGGGAAGCGGGGGACGCTCCGCCCTCCTGCGTCTCCGCTTGAAGGGCCGGCGAAAGTTGGGGGGGCGCGGGCGGTGGGGACATGGTGTTACTGTCTCTCAAGGTTAGAGCCGAGGTTATGGCCTGGGATTGAGCCGCGCCGAATAGAATGGGGGATTTAGTGGGAGAATGGGATTTTAGAGGGGTTTCTTTCGGTTTGGGTTTCCGTCGGGCCGTAGTTTTCGGCGTAGCCTGCGGGCTGGGAACTGGGGATGATGGTGGAACATTGATTACAAGTGGTTGATCTCGCACCTTAATGCCATCGTAATACTGGGGATCCTTGGGGTTGTTCAGCTTCATCGGATTAGGGCCCACCGTACCACCGAACACGGACCTGGAATCAAATTATCGATTGAAAGCAGGTAAATATGTGAAAACACGATCTACTGCACTAATCAAACATACAAATAATGAGAAACATAATTTCAACCTCAGTTGCACCAAAATTTCGAAAATAGAAAATGATCCAAAAGAGCCGAGGAATTTTAGAAATGTTACATATTCGAACAAATTCAACTAGTCATAAATTTTTCGATATCATTCTCTTAACTATCTACTCCTTTCGCCCTGTTTTCAACAGACTAACTTCAAAATCAGATTTAATTTTTCAACACCATCCACGTCTTTATAACATCGTGATCCACAAGATTAATTTCTTCTAGAATAGATGTTATCCTTAAATCAAATAATTGAGAACTTATTTTGTCCATTACGTGGGTAAGGGTTTCTGTGGTTTCACTTACCATCTATTAGCAGACCTGACTGCTGATATTGTACTGCATAGTACGTAACTAGTTACTAAAGACTACCACGACCGCAAAATAATTATGAAACATAGTTATCTGCTTTATGACTTTTCAATTTTTTTAAACATCATGATTGTCAAAGTAGTTTGATCTTTTGAATTTCGTGACAAAACGTCAACATATTAATAAAATCGGGTTTTCAGCCAGGCCAGTTACTTAGTGCTAAAAATAGAATATATATATATATATATATATATATATATATATATATATATATATATATATATATATATATATATATATATATATTTATATATATATATATATATATATATATACATATATATAATAATATATATATATATATATATATATATATATATATATATATATATATATATATATAATAATAATAATAAGTTTATTAATTTCAAATATCATTTTACACAATCACAGATAAGTATAAAAGTAAAATTGAAACATGTCACAGATAAACATTAATCAAACAACACAGCAGGCAAGGAATTCCTCCACAGTATAAGGTTCACATTGTAATATGAAGTCATGAATCCTTCTCTTGAAAACATTATGGTCCAAGATAGTACGAAAACGCAATGGCAGGCGGCAGTATATTTTTATAGCCATATATTCAGTACTCTTCTCGCGAAGTGCTGTCGAGTGAGCCGGGAAGAGATAAGGAAAAATTCTTCTGGTTTTATTGACATTTTTGAAACTTGAGAAATAATTTTCATGCTTGTGGAAAAAAATCAGTAATTTATATATATATAAACCATATAACGTTAAAATGTTGAAATTTTTGAAAGAGCCACGACATGATTGTCTGAACCCAAGCTTCAAGATCGTTCTTATTACACCCCTCTGACACACAAAAATACTTTCTGCGAGGGACGAGTTGCCCCAAAAAATTATACCATAGGACAGCAAGGATTGATAAAAAGAAAAATACAACATATTGAGAACCTTGAAAGTGACTTGATTCCTAAGCATATACAACATGTACGATACACTATTCAGCTTTTTTTTCAGGGTATTTATGTGAATATCCCATCTAAGATACCTATCCAAGCACACACCTAAAAACCTCACCGTCTCACTTACACTTATCTCGTGATCACAGTCACCTATCATAAGCATGCTCGAAACTGACCTTGGTGTGCTAAAAACAACACACTCGGTTTTTTGAAAATTTACAATTAGACCTCTTTCCCGACACCACCCATTAACTCCGCTCAGGACCACTGAAGATGCATCCAAAGCTGAAGGAATATTTGAAGCCGTTACAAGAAAAGTAGTATCATCAGCATACATAACAGGTCTGCATATCTCTTCCGGAAGTGCACTGGATAATGAATTAATATAGATGACAAAAAGTAATGGGCCCAGGATACTGCCTTGCGGGACTCCACTATTCAGAATTTTATCCTCGGAAAAATAAGACCTGTTGCCCACCTGAATATGCACTCTTTGTTTTCTATCGGAAAGATAACTACTTATTAGCTTTAGTTGATTGTCTCTAATTCCATACATTTCAAGCCACTTCAACAACACCCCATGTTGAACGAAATCGAAGGCTTTAGAAAGGTCGAAAAAAAGTCCAACAGGTACTTCTCCTCTTTCCAGAACAGCAATCACATCAGTGGTCAATTTATAGATTGCCGTTTCTGTGCTTCTGTTTTTAACAAAGCCATGTTGATTATCAGAGATAACTTTGAACTTTCTGAAGAAGTGGATCATTCTATTTGCTAGAATTTTCTCATATATCTTTGAAAACGTTGTCAACAGGCTTATTGGTCGGTAATTATTTATATCTTCTTTATCTCCTTTCTTATATAAAGGCCTCACCAGAGCAATTTTCAAAAGCTCAGGAAAGATTCCTTCCGCAAATGAACAATAGATCAAGTGAGCAAGAGGACGGGCGATGAGCCCAATAGAAGCCTTAATTATTTTAATAGGAATCTCGTCATATCCGCAGGAATTTTTATTTTTCAGAGATTTTACTACCGCAATAATTTCTTGTTCAGTAATACTAAAGACGAAGAAGGATTTTTCCAAACTGAGTGTACCAGGAGCTAGTGCAGCAGTCCCTGACGCCTTTACACCTATTGAAGAAGCAACCCCAGCAAAGAAGTATATATATATATATATATATATATATATATATATATATATATATATATATATATATATATATATATATATACTTTTTCTCATATTTCACAATAACGGCTACCCTAAAAAGATTTTGAATAAATTAATCTATAATTCTGGTTTTTATGACGGACCGACAGAGGAGACAGATAACGCGATTTTTAAATATAAAAGATTGCCTTTCGTAAGGGGTTTGACGGATTTGGTTGTACCTCTCTTCAAGGATTTTCCGGCGCTTAAGATCGCTAAATATAATTTAGTTGAGAGTTCTATATATATATCATGCTCTTTTCAAATTTAAAGGACACAACACCAGTGGATTTCAAGAGTAATGTAGTATATAAAATACCTTGTTTGGGATGTCAGGGTTGTTACATTGGACAAACCGCCCAGTGACTTAAACAGAGAATCACACAGCACAGGAGTGATTGTCGATTGGGTAAAAATTCTTGTGCTGTAGTGGATCATTATATAAAAACAGCCCATAACTTTGATTATAATAATGTCAGTGTTTTGAAAACAGAGTCTAATTATGGAAACCGTTTATTCCTGGAAATGTGTTGCATAAAGAAGGATAAGAACACTATTAATTTTAAGTCCGATACAGGTCAGTTAAGCAGCATTTACAGTAATATTTTAAAATTGGCTAAATAGAGGAAAAAAATTAATTATTTCATACCCTGATTGTACAGTCAAAGTTAACATGTCGTCGTAAACTTTTTTGGTTCATTTAGTTTGAAAATGAATTAATAAAATCACCACATATTTGTGTTATCTCTATGAGAATGAAAGAAAAAATTAGACCAGTTGTTAGGGAGATTTGTTCCCATTGTGTGATCAGTACTGTTTAACATGTCGATGTGATGCCTTGTGTGTTTGAATTTTACTCTTAAACTGTAAGTTGTTTGATGTTTTTGTATTCTGGTGTTATTTTTGTTTTATTTTCAATCTTTACAGTAGACTCCTGATGATGTCAATAAAGTTTGACGAAATATTGAGTAGCTAGGAAAAGTAGAGTTTTCTTTTATATATAACAGACCGCACACCCAATAAACCTCCTTACTATATATATATATATATATATATATATATATCAGGGGCGGCTAAGCCTCCTCCTCAATAATATTCCGTGTATCACTAATATATTATATTGAATAGTCAGCTTTCAGCATATTCATATTAATCAAAATCATATTATTTTATGCACCTACCTTCCTTTCAACATTATATAATATAATTTATTAATTACGATAAAAGGTATTTACTTTAACTGCATTTCATTCATTACAAGATTTGTGGCAACGCTGCAGAGGCTTGAAAAGATATATTTTCAACGTTCATTATGCCTGCCACAGAGAAGCAAACAACGGTGCGAATACTGCGAATGAATACTTCATTGCAATAGAAAAGGAAAACACATGTAAATGGCAACACCGATTGCACCTAAGTCTCACACAATGTCGACCAATCACAACTATAGGCTTTCGGGTTAAATCGAGTGAATTCGTTGGACATGGACCGTTGTGACTTGTCGTGGACGAAAATAGTTTGTTTTGGTTTTAATTTGGCGTATTGTTTTTAAAATGAATTCGGTTACTGAAGTTAATTTTAAAAATTTCAATGGTGACTTAGTGGAATATTTGTTATCCCATAACTTTAGTGCTCTAAGTTAAAACGATAAAGTTTTAATAAAAACATTGCGACCTACCCCGGAATTAAACAATTTGGTGCAGCGTAGCAGAATTGCGGTTTTAATATCAGAAATTATGAGAGACATCCTTGGCTTACCGGATCACAGGTAAAAATAAATTATTTTGTTGGCAGTGTTTACCTTTTACTAGGGAAAATGTCTCTATTTGGCACTGGCATCTATGCAGGAATTATGGTAATTATCGATAATACAACAGACTGCCCCGATTTTCTTGAAATTTCGGATTATAGCTTATTTTGGCCTGAAAAAGGCCGAATATGAAGTCAGATTTTGTCGCTGGGTCCTCTTTTTTTTTTCAAAAACTTGAACTGACCTGACTTTTTCTAACCTTATTAACCTAACCTCCGAATTCATAAAAGTATAAAATTCATGAAATAGATGAATTTTATTATCAAAAAGACAATGTTTTTATTATATCTATAAAAAAATAGATGTCTATACCAAAGAATTTATTTAAATTTTTTTGTTAAGGTCTAAATGTATAATTTATTATTTTATTTTGTTGTTATTTTACTAAGTTTTGTTTGACTTTTATGACAAGAATTTTATTTCAATATATTTTTGGGAGGGGCCTATTTTATTTCTGGCAAGAAAAAAGTCTCACCTTCCCCGTTGGTGCTTGCTGGGCAACAATTGATTAATTCCTCGAATAGGTACCTATTTCATATTTTAGGGTGCTTGTTTTACTTTGATTTTCTTTAAATTATAAGGCGGTTGACCTTGAATCCAGCCGCCACTGATATATATAAAGGATCATTTCTCAGTTTATGAACGCTCAATTTTGATTCTGCACCAGAACCATATTAATCATTTGCTCCCCGAGTTTAACCTACAGTTAACAACCAATCATGTTGATTTTCGTCTGGTGAAATATTTCCAGGCGAATATTAGGTGAATGTAATATGAATAACTGATGAATTGAATTCTTTAAAGCTAAAACATTCTTGTGGAGTTGATATATAGCCAAGAGTCATATTCTACAGCACCATTTGCTTAACTTACCTCACACATCTGGGGAAATGGAGTGGCGATATGACTCCCCGTCTACCGATTTTCGTGCACGAGTTGATGTAGTGCTTATATAGTTCCTGGCTGTTGACCTTGCTGTTGCAGCAGGGCTCGTAGGTGGCCCTGAGCCAAGCTAGTGCAAATTGCTCGTTTTCATGGATGGCCTGCTGATGGGCGTGTTGCTGCTGTATAAGCTGCTGCGGCGTCATAGGATGGTTCATAGACGTCGTGTGGGTTGTAGTTGCGGGAGTTGAAACAGGTACTGCAGCTGAGTCAGGGATAATTAACATATTTGAATACTTTAATATCACATTGTATTATTTCACAAATGATTATGCTACATCCTCCATGTATTCTCATTTTCATTTCGAAAATTTAACTAAAAAACTTATATTTTTATTTCAGTGTTATTAATTAAAAAATCTCAGGTATCAGGTATACATAAAATAGAAGCGTCTAAAATTAGGTCTCACTGTGAAATTGAAGTCATATCCTGAAGAATCTTTTCTATATATATATATATATATATATATATATATATATATATATATATATATATATATATATATATATATATTATATAACAATTAATAAAGGAATTGTGAGCTGATTTAAGACCTTCATTTAACCAGTTTTCATATATATATATATATATATATATATATATATATATATATATATATATATATATATATTATATATATATTATATATATATATATATATATATATATATATATATATATATATATATATATAATATATATATATATATATATATATATATATATATATATATATATATATATATATATATATATATATATATATATATATATATATATATATATATATATATATATATATATATATATATATATATATATATATATATATATATATATATATATATATATATATATATTACAAAGTACAACATGTCATAAAATTTAAAAATTAAAATTGAAGAGAGAAACATACACACATATAGAAGTAAAAGGTACTGTTCAGATAGTATTTCCATTGTGGAATTAATTCGAAAAGGATTCTTCTTCAAATTCTCTATAGAACAAAATGCATTAAAAATATTTTTAAGTTAAAATTATATGATACAATCTATTCTATTTACTCTTTTCAAGGTGAGCTTATAACGTTCAAAGTGTGAGTTACTGGCCGCCCATGTAACTTTTAAAAGTGATGACGGTATTTGTTCAAATTTTTGCAGGTTATATTTTGAATTTTTTACATATTTAATCAATATAACCAACTTCCTGTTCAACCGAAAATGAATTAAAAATAAAAAATTTGAATGAAACACTCTGTATATGTTTACATATTTGGATTGTCCGGCTTCAACTACATGCAGTTCACTTATGAACTGTTAAATCTGAAGCCATTTTCAATAAAAAGATTCGAATTTTTTTTCTTTTTTTATTAGACTGAACAAAAATGAATTCAAGAAGTACATAACAGCTACTTAAACAGACTGCATCAAACAATCCATAAGGTAATTTTCTAAGTAACTATATCAGAAATTTGCAACTACATTTATAATACAAAATAAATATTATATAAATTGTTAATGTGATATTGTATCCATGAAACATGATTTTGGAATTATAAAAATTGAAAATACATTGTTGATTCAAACTGAAGTGAAAGCTTGATCAAAAACAACGAATGCAGGATATTTTTCAATGCCGTCTGTACCACTATGTCAGTTTTTCAGTAACACCCGCAAATATGGAAGATCATTTGAAATTTCAGGCAAGACTCTTACCTGATAAGATACATCAAACAAGTTTGATCTTTCAAGATGTGTAGGGAATCTGACATTTTATATACATTAAAAAAATTCTTTACATGTTCAGAAGAAATAGAATCGAGATGTCAAACCTCTTTCCCTAACAATAACTTAAAAAAAGTTCTTTGAAGGTATACTCACTAGGCATAGGTGGACTTGGTGAGACGGACATTAATCGATGTGGCGCCATCTGCACCGTCCTCATTGGAGTATTGACTGGCGTTATTTTTGAATAGGTCGGTGTGGCAACGCTTTTGGCCACCGCGGGACTAGATACCACTCTGGAAATCGAAGAGGTTGTAGTCGTAGGTTTTAACATTGCGGGGCTCGAGAAGGATGTAAGGGTGTTGTTCGCGCTACTGGCCACCTGTTGAACGACCGTGTTCGTCGCGGTGCTTGACGGATTCGTCATCGACGTGGCAGGCGCGGCACCAGAAACCGTCTCGACCAACTTCATTCCTATACAAGCTTTGGGACCGTAACTCTTTCCTTCCACCGTCACCAAAGACACCAACGTATCGACCACCCCGTGGTTATTCACGATCAGGTTGCATGATCGTTCCCCTAAAGAAGATAAGGAATACAGACACTCCAATGTATAGATCAGCAGCATTACGTCGTGGATGGTGAGAAAAGAACACACTTGATCATACACCGTCGTCTCGAGTGATCTTAGCAGCACCTCCTCGTTCTTCTCGTTCTGACTGAGCTTGTTCAGCATCTCCAGTGACGACAGGCACCATAGTCTGTCCTGCGAGTCAAGACCACGAGTCACGATCGTCAGTAGAGCTGATGCGAGTTTGTCCTGAGTCAAATCCTTGACAACAAATTCGGACGCGACGTTCCCGAGCATGTCTAAACCGAGATTCTTAAGGTAGTTCCACTTCGAACTTGAGCACAGCAATATGAATCGTACAAAAGTCCGATTTTTGGCGAGTACCGGCACGTTGTCTTCGATAAAGCTGAGATTACGGAGTATAGTGGCGATCTGTAAGACCCTCTGACCTAGATAGTCTTGAGTACCGAGCGTCCTCTCCAGGCAGAACAAGTCCTTATCCGAGGAATCGATTCTCATCCGCCGCCTAGATCTCTTTGGATTCGAATCTTCGTCCAAGTTGAACAGTTCACTATCACCGTTCTCGACACTAACGACGGGGGTTTCACTTTTTTCCTCGGTCACGTCCATAGGGATTTCTATCGGCGCTTCTTGGTCGGGTGCGACGTCCTGGCTGTTGTTGTTGGTATTCGAAGAATCCCTGCTTTCTACTTTAACCGGCTCCTCTGTCTTCTCTTCTTTTTTCTTATCTTCCTCAGCGGCCGACTGGATGAGATCTAATATTTCTTTCGATTCCAGAACTTCGTCCCAAAAGTTGTGTATAGGGTGCTGCCTGATTACGTTATAGTTATGAAGGAAAAGTTTTCTAGTCGATACTGTAATGAAATTTTTAAAATTATTCACGCCTACTTTGCCCTTAAACAATTGGGAAGATAATATGCAACATCTGCAAATATATTAGCATCAAACAGAATAGAACTTAAGTGTAGATAATTAAGGATAATATAGAGTAAATAGTTCCTATTTGACTATAATCATTTAACAGAATAACACTGAGGACATATTTGACCAACTAGTAACTCTCAATTGTGTCAATTAGAAGTAAATACATTATAATATCTACTCGTTGATTTACTTATCCTATAATAAGTCATCCAGATTTTTTAAATAAAAATAATTATCGTTTTATATGGAATACATCGTGGGAGTATTAACAAATATCAAAGAACTTTCTAGAGTATAAAGGAAATTATAAATTCGTTATGTACATCAGCATAACCAAATGGCTAATCTTCAACTTTAATGGAAATACTAGAAGTATGAAATATTGTTTCAGAGAAACCTATCGTATTCTTGGTGCCCTTTATCAATAAATACATATTTAACTCATCTTTTTTTCGTGTTCTTAAAATAAGTGCACAAATTATTTGAAAATACCCACAATGAAAAACACTTTTTGATTTGTTTCTTCTATTCAAAATTAATTATGGTTATAAATGTCTTTTTTCCACAAGAAAATATTGCCGATTCTTGGACGATCGAGCGATTCTTAAATGTACAATAAGCCTGACGAATCAGTCAAACTTTTGAACATTATCTGATGAATGAGGAGCTCAAACCTTATGGAAACATTTCAAACTTTCGATAGTTCTTAGTACTCTAGGAAGTTTATGCCTACGTAAACTAATACCACTTTTATTTTACAGTTTAGGTACTTTTTATATGAAAAGGACGATAAATACCTAATATCGACAAATACAAACTCTACTGAACTTTTTATAAAGTAATTGACTGTTCCCCTTTAATAAATCATCGTTCCCAAACTACAATACAAAAGATTTCTGGTGTTTATCATTCAGGGTGAAGAAGCATTTAAAATATTTAGATAATCACTCATGGATAATGACTGACAAATAACGATGAATTTGATAATGATATTCGCAATACTACATCATTGGCATATCTGAATATGAATTGGAAAAACATTCGATTTATTGTTCCGGTTATGGAAAATTATAAAAAAAGAAACTTATCATATAAAAAACCTACAATTCTACTGCATCTCGACATGAAAGAAAGTCTACTTCACTTCCTGAAACCTCTCAGGCTGTATAACCACTAATATCAATCGCCTTAAGATAATATTAACATATACCACTTTAATGATTGATTGTGACTGTTAATAATTGGTATAGAAGATCTATCACAAACTATTCATTTTAAAAGCAGAGCTCTTCTTAAGCTACTGTTATTATGTTATACTTTGAATTTAGAAACAAGACTTTATATCGAAATATAAGTTGGGAAATAAGGATAACATTCATTCAGTTAAACTAAAGAGATCATTAGTTGAAAATAAACTTACAGGCGACTGTAAGGAATATGAATTTGTAATTAAGTTTATTGTCATATTCGAAATGACATGGGTTTGAAATAATAGCTAATATTTTCAAATTTAATAAATAAGTTTTTAGAAAAGCTTTTAGAGTTGAGTTATTACTTTTCCCCCTCGTATTAGAGAGGAAAGTACTTTTCCTCAGCCCCCAGACATTACTTATTTTCTCAGCAATAATATATGTGGGATAAAATATTGTTCCTATGTACTTTCAGTGTGTGCATACCTGGAAGCTTGGGCCGTTGGTCAATTTCCAGGTACCAGGTGCTAAAGGTAGGCAAAAACTCAACTAACTTTTCTTAAATTCTTTAGGGCTTTTTTTAATATATGCTTCGAAGAATGCTATGAAAATTAATAATGATTACTGACAAACAATACCCGTCGGCGGACGCCTTTGCCAGACGTTTTGAAGGTACCAAAAAAATAATACAATTTTACTCATATTCTCAGTCTGGATATTTACATAATATGATACTCAGGATACTATTTCAATACCTTCTGTAACCAGCCAGACTGGCCTTAAAGACCAAACATCCTCCAGACACATATTAAGAGTACCTATGCCTATGAGTATGAGCGCAAGGATATGATTCGGCCGTTTAAACGCGAGAATGATATGCGCGTCGATATCCCTTCTATTCTTACTTCTTACTGTTTGCCGTATGTTTGATTACACGTGCTTTTGCGTTTAATATTAATTTTACACGTTACACTCTACTTTGAACAACTTCGATAAAATACTATATACTAAACACAAAAGTACGTTTACTCAAACATAGAGCAGGCTAAAGTAGACAGAAAGAATAGATGGGAGATGGTCATAGATAAACACCCTCGCGCTTAAACGAGCGAATCATATCCTTGGGCTCATACTCATAGGAACACTAAGTGTGTGTCTGGGGGATGTTTGGCCCTTGAGATCGGTCTGGCTGCTTACAGATGGTACTGAAATAGTACCCTGAATATCATATTATATAAAAATCAAGACTGAGAATATAAGTAAAATTCCATTAATTTTTCGAAACCTTCAAAGCGTTCGCCGAAGGCTTCGCCGACCGGAAGTGTCTGGCAATAATAATTATTAATTTTTTACAATATTCTCTGAAGCATATATCAAAATCAGCCCTGAGAATTTAAGAAAAGTAAGTATGTTGAGTTTTTGTCACCTTCAACACCCGGTACCTGGAAATTAGCCGTCGGCTCAAGCTAGCAGGTATGCATACCCAAGTTGGCAGGTATGCATACACTGAAAGTACATAAGAACACTAAATTATCCCACACATATTATTGCTGAGAAAATAAGTAATGTCTGGGGGCTCAAGGATCATAGATTATTAGGTACGTTGAAATTAAGGTGAAAACTAAATACGAATATTAGTTCAACATTGGGGTTTTAAATAAAACATTCAACTTTAAGATTTTTAAATATGATTTTTTTATCTTTAGAATACAATTATAGTGTGCTGGGGCTCGCTGATAGTCAATACGGAGATTGACATTCAATGTGCAAAGTCCATATGTTTATTAAAATTAATACAATACTACTTGGAAAATGGAGGGCAATTTAAGCTATTTGAATTTTCAAATACGCGAACTAATATTGAAGAACAAGCCAACATAGCGTTATTAACCTTATTATTATAACAAGTCTCTTTATAATACAAAGAATACTACGTGTACTCAATTATTAGCAAATACTGTTGAATTTTTTATGTGGGTAAGGGGGAATGATAGCTATTTGTATTACACGAGAGTAATGTGCCTTTTTCTCCCTTTCATGTTTACATCCTGCAGGAGAAAAAGTAGTACTTTCCTCCCTAGAAAACAAATAGCTATCATTTCCTATGATAGTGCAACAACGCTGGATATTTTTTCATATCTATAATATCATTAAATATGCGCATTCTGATACTTCAAGTCCTAGATGGTCATTTACTACATTTACTATCATAATATTTAACGATATGCGATCCTTCTGTAGTGGGGCTTATGCAACTTGTGCCCTTGGCAGTATGATGGAAGATATACAATTATAAATGAATTTCCCTTTTAACAACACTGCTAGGTATGTAAGTAATCTTTAATTTCGAATGACAAGTAAATGTTGACTACTTTTGAGTGATTTATATACTTATTTGCATATTTGAAATAGCGCCTATGAACTGAACCATAGGCTCAGAAGGCGCCTGAAAAATATTTCTTCATTCTTATATTACGATAAACGCCCTGTTTTATATTATACTCACCGTGATCGAACACCCCGGCATGCGCCAAAAGATAATCGAGTATTCTCGGACTTTTTTCGACCTTCAACGTGTGCTTTCCATCGTTCGACAACAGAGTACACACGTTGATGGCGAAATCCTGCTCGTTTGGCAGAGGAGATATCAGCGACAACGCCAGGCGATCGTAGTCTGTGGGCTTGAAGAGATTCGCAGACAGGTGGTTGAATTCTCGGTTGGCTTCTATAAAAACAAATCAGATTATGAGAGGAGAAAGATGTTACTGGCATGGTAAAAATAAATATCAAATATAAAATACTCAGCCAAATATATATATATATACGAAGTTTTAAGCTTAGTTCTCCGGAAGCTACAGGTTTTGATTTATCAATAATTTAACTCAAATTATATTTTATTTATAACATTATTAATCGAACAAAAATTTAAAACTTCCAAAGAAAAAAACATCAAATTTTTCTCTTTAATTTATATTTTGATTTATAAGATCATTCATCAAAGAAACTTCCAAATAAATAAACTTTGGATTGGTATAAATCAAATAGGTAACCAAATGACGTAGTGAATATATACGCACACATATATATATATATATATATATATATATATATATATATATATATATATATAAATATATATATATATATATATATATATATATATATATATATATATATATATATATATATATATAAAATATATATATAATATATATATATATATATATATATATATATATATATATCTATATATATATCTATATATATATATATATATATATATATATATATATATATATATATATATATATATATATATATATATATATATATATATATATATATATATATATATATATATATATATATATATATATATATATATATATATATATATATACAGGCCGTTTTTTTTTAGCTGATCCCACTATTGCTATCTCGGTAAGTATAATAACTACAAGGTTGGTAGAATTAGATAAAATGTGCAGTTTTTGGAGGAAATTGAAAATCAGATTTCAGATTTTTTTAAAAAAATTTCTTTCTCGAGCTACGGGGGTTTTTCGAAAAATTGCTCAAAACTATTTGATCGAATATCTCAAAAAGTATAATTTTTATGAGAAATTGGTAGGTAAAAATTTTTTGCATTTTAAACGTTCTTCAAGCTGGTATTTTTTTAAGGAAATTTGGTTCGTCTAGTTTTCGAGATATCACATTCAACTTTTTTTTTTAAATACGGACCTGCACTTTTCAATCCAAATTTTAAAAACACTTTTTTTTCTGATTTCAACGATGTATCGCATGTCGATATTCATTTGTATTTAAATGGTAAAAAACTAGTATTTAACTTTTTTGGCACTTTTTTCATTTTATCATAGGTTTAATCATAGAGCAAAGAGAAACAATTGCTTATAAAAGCCTTTGATCCGTAATACATGTCGTGTCAAAGTAAGTTTAAACCAACATGGTAGCGTTTTGCAATGGTGAAAAATTAGATTTATTTTTTTGATATGCAAAAGCATTTCGAAGTGCTGAAATAGCTCTTCAAATGTATCAAAATTCGTACCCCGAAAGGCGCTTACCGAATAAAATAATTTTTACAACGCTAGAGCGAAACTTGCTACTATCATTTGATGATCCTTCAGAATGGGGAACCACTCTAACCGCAGAGAATGGGAAATATGAAGCAAATGCATTAGGTATGTATCATCCACTTTGAATTTTGGCAAAAGTAATTTTAAAAAATAAGGAAGTTTTAAGGTTTATTGCATAACTTGAATTTAATTAGATGGTAAAAAATTTTGAATGCTTAAAAACTTAATAAACAGTTTCTTTCATAACACGCTGCAAAAGTCTGTTTATGTTATTAAAATAGGCAATTGTTTCATTGGTAGTCTAAGCCACCTCTGATGTTCTCATTTTTTTCAAACTCAACTTCAATTTTGGCTTTTTATCATTAAAACGCAAACAAATATGAACATGTGATACATCGTTAAAATCAGAAAAAAAAGTTTTTTCGAGAAATGGAATAAAAAATACAGGACCGTATTTAAAAAAAGTAACTTGATGGTAATATCTCGAAAACTAGATGAACCAAATTTTCTGAAAAAATACCAAACTGAAGAACGTCTAAAATGCATAAATTTTCCTTTTGACTAATTTTTTGTAAAAATTATACTTTTTGAGATATTCGTTCAAACAATTTTGAGTAATTTTTCGAAAAACCCCCGTAGCTCAAGAAAGAAATTTAAAAAAAAAATCTGAAATCGGATTTTCAATTTCCTCCAAAAACTGCACATTTTATCTAATTTGACCAACCTTGTAATTATTATAGTTACCGAGATAGCAATAGTGGGATCAGCTAAAAAAAAAAAAATATATATATATATATATATATATATATATATATATTTTTTTTTTTTCATTTTCTTCAGTATAACGTGAGAAAGAAAATTTAATATAAAATTGTTAACTGGTTAACAAAGTTTTCAAAGTATAGGTATTCGAAACTATTATTAGACACATCTAGGTATTGTACTCAATAGTCGTAACCGTATTTCATTATGTGGGCATTTTATTTCCGCAGTGACAATTTTCCTTCCTTTTGATTTGAAATAAGATACTATACGTTCGAAAAAATAATGAATATTAGTAAAATAATGAAAACTCATTGCACTTTGGTATGATTAAATGTGATATATTTCACATTACATCAACAAAATGGTTGGAAACTGACGAATAACATTGTTTTAAATGAAATACAATATCAAAAATCACACAGCTGAATACGTCCATCAGTGCGTAACCGATAAATTATGATAATTTTTGATAGTTCGATATCACTCGACTCAACACAATTTGAATATTTTGCAATGCGATTAGCACATCTTGTATATGGATAGGAACTTAGTTTTGTAAACATGAATAAATGTGAATATCACACCGTGAACACGTTCTAATATTTCAAGTAGACACAAATTTACGAAAGAATTTTTCCCAAATCGACGACGAACAATAACGACCTTTCGATAATAATAACGTATAAAATATGATTTCATTTGCGATACGCAGCTATTGTTAGTTGCGTTCAACTTGACTGGGTTAGAACAATCGACAAGGAAAACCTGTTACGCCCAGTGAAAACGGAAATTTTCCAGAGTGGCGACGATTCGTAAAGTGAGACTTTATCGATTTGTTTGTTTCCCCATTAATTTTGGCGAGATGGATAGCGCGATACTGTTTTAATGGAATGTACGCTTATATATTGATTTCACACCAATATATACTCACACCTCTCAGTCCAACATACGCGTTTGTGAGTCACCCGTTATTGATTGGTGTTCCGGATAATATAATACTGAGCAAAATACATGGGCCAAGTACGAAAGTTAGGCATTTCTTTAATTACCTTAATATTTATAATTTTGATGTTTCAAAAGTTTTGAGAAACGAAAAGTTGATTTGTTAATAAAATCGGTGATCAACTTCAAAATCCTTTTATTGAAAATAAAATATAAATAATTAAAAATACAGCCCAGGAAAAACGCAATTCAAATATATACCTACTAATTTAATGGAAATGTTATTATTAGATTGGTGTTTGTGAAGTTATTAATTGATATTCTTCATTGTTGTGTCAAACTTTCGAATTTATTACCACTAATCATTAGGGCTTAAATAATGATAAAAATAAATATAGAAACAAACACATAAAAGATAATACAATACGAGAGAAAATATTTAGGATGAAAGAAACGACTGAAAAACAGAATCACGCGACAAAAGAAAACATCCTGAACTATGCGAACTGGCTAAGCATAGCCTCCAAATTTATATCAACCTGGTATCACGACCACCATATTTCCCCATTTTAGGAAGCCTTAATGATGAGTGGAAAAAATTCTAAAGCTTGAGACAATGATAAAGAGTATTAATTAATAACCAGTCCGATAAAATCCTTATTTCTTCGAATCATATATATATATATATATATATATATATATATATATCTATTTATATATATATAAATATATATATATATATATATATTAAT
Source organism: Cynegetis impunctata (assembly GCA_030704885.1). Taxonomy (NCBI): domain Eukaryota; kingdom Metazoa; phylum Arthropoda; class Insecta; order Coleoptera; family Coccinellidae; genus Cynegetis; species Cynegetis impunctata. The sequence goes on along the minus strand of JARQZK010001473.1, from coordinate 293,356 downwards.
ATATTTATATATATATATATATATATATATATATATATATATATATATATATATATATATATATATATATATATATATATATATATATATATATATATATATATATATATATATATATATATATATATATATATATATATATATATATATATATATATATATATATACATACAAGGGCGCACTCAGGATTTAGTCTCGGGGGGGGGAATCAAAATGTAACATTTAAGTGAGAAATTAAATAATTTATTCATTAAATATAAACTTACATATATGTTGTATATGAAACTATGAAACAAAACATACCTATTGTACTATTGTACAAAATTCGCTAAATCAGCATGTAAAATTTATGTATGAAACAACATTTACTCCTCAAATTCTTTTGTTACTATTATAAACCTTACAGTGGCTCCCCCCCTCTGGGTGCGCCACTGTATATATATATATATATATATATATATATATATATATATATATATATATATATATATATATATATATATATATATATATATATATATATATATATATATATATATATATATATATATATATATATATATATATATATATCTATATATATATATATATATATATATATATATATATATATATATATATATATATATATATATATATATATATATATATATATATATATATATATATATATATATATATATATATATATATATATATATATATATATATATATATATATATATATATATATATATATATATATATATATATATATATATATATATATATATATATATATATAGAATATATATATATATATATATAATATATATATATATATATATATATATATATATATATATATATAATATATACACACACACAAAATTCTGGCACCTACATGTTCATTTTCGGTTTCGTTTGGATCAGTAATATCTCCTTTCCCATATATAAAGTGCGCATACTAAAATATAGCACCTAATATGAAATTGTGTTTTATTTTTTCGTTATTGAATTTCTGTTTTACAGAAATATTCTTATATATTCCAATGGTGATAAATTTACTCAAATGCCTTCGAAACCGACCTAAGGTGAAATATTAGAATGCATTATCGGCATCGTAGATATTCTCTTCGCATATCTTAATTCCGGTACACGCGACGATGGCAGAGCAGGATCTAAGTTCAAAAGCGAAAAACGAAATGTGCAGTCCTAGTAGAAATCAACGCTTCCTTCAAAAATACTCCCGCGCCACGCTGTCGACGCCGCGTGGTGCATCATTTTAGGGATTCCCCGGGAGCAGGGAACTTTGGAACTAGAAAGTGCGAGTACACAAAACAACTCACTGCTATCTATCGGAGAGGGGTCAATGCCATTACCGACTTTTGCTTATCAAATATATATATATACCACAACACAACCAAGCCAACCATTACCTCAAATAGCGTAAAGCGTAAAATACTCGCGCGAATAACAATGAGCCCCCCTCCATTCGATTTGCTCTAACTGAAACTGAACTGAACCAGACAAACTGAGACCGAGACTGTGTGTAGGTCCATTCACAAAACGAGAGTTCTAGTGAGAGATGGCACTCCAACCTTCGTGCTTGTGTTTTGCCCGTGTACTTCGTAAATCAGTGGACCTACGAGAAATATTCCAAGGGATATATTCAATGAAATCAACTCTGAAAAACAGGCTGTTATCAGCTTTCGCATCTATCACATTATTTGGAATTTTTTTCAGGAAATTTCCCATTAATTGTATCAAATTTGCTCCATCTTGAAATTAACTTCTGCCATGTTTATATTCCATTACAAGTACAACAATACAATCTGGACTACAAATTAAAATTGGGTGTTTGAAAAAGAACATGAATCAGAATTTAAACAACACAATCGAAAAGGTACCTTTGTTGGTATCAGATCAGTCTGGTAAGGATTCAGAAATGAATATTCCAATTATAAATTTTAATGGTTTAAATATATTCAACATCATTTTTAATCGTCGCATATGTTTTAGTTTTCCATTATGACTTATAACATTTCTCAGGATTTTGAAGGTTTCTTAACTTAAGTAAGTATATGGTTTGTGTGCTTATGAATATATTAGTTCGAACATGTTGAAAAGGTGTTAAATTAAATTGTTTACGATTTTTCAACTTGTTTGAATGAAATAGAAGAGCGATAGACCACAGTTCTTTTGTTTAAACAACAATCTATAAGAGGTATATACCAAAAATTGATATTTATTCAGTATTTTGATATTTATAGTTAATATCATGATTTTTGCTATCCCTGATACTAATAGAAGTGATAGAGGAGACAAATTAGTATTACAAACAATAACTAAAACTATAGCTTTTTTTCAATTGAATAATCAGTTAATTTGTTTAAGATAATAATCATAACTTTCATAAATCATTTCTATTTTTCTACTTTTTAGGTATTAATCAAAACAAAAACTAGTCCCTCAGTCAAACTAGAAAGACATTTTTTCCATGAATTACTTTTACTTTATAAAATGAAGATAAACTATTAGTACTGTACTTATGCAGATATAGATAATATATTGAATTAAAAATATATCATTATTTATAAATTTGAAAACCAGAAATAAACACTATTTAAAAATTAAACATATTAAAAAAAAAACAGTTCAAATAAAAAGATTGTTGAAAATACCGGACGTCATGGTCCGATAGGTATTCTTTCAATTTTTTCCCCAGACTGTCTGGGTGTGTACCGATAACCTGGCAACCTAGCATACAACGTCCACAGTTTCGAACTGAAAGAAAAAATGCTGGAACCTTTTAATGAAACTGGCTAATAAACCACTCGCACTTATTTGAAAATATATGGAATTTTAATTACATTTGGGCAACGTCCCCAAATCAAATCGAATAACATCAAGATCAAGAATGTTTATCCGGTCCGCAATGACGCAAGCGCATTTTTCCCCTTTTCTTTCCGTCCATATCTCACTCGCTCGTCTCGTCATAATTCTTCTGCCTCGTAGTCTGCACTTGTTTCGCGGCGAGTTGCTCGGTGGGAGGACGAGGCCTGTCGACGGCTTTGTTGCCAGATAAGAGTAATCGCATGGAGGTCTGCTTTACTTTAGAAATCGATACTGAACCCCCCCCTGAGGACACGCTATCGAGTGTACAGTTCGATTGATAAAATATTTTCGTTTGAGCGAGCAATAATATTCTGTACGCCGTCTTCGTTGACGGAGTTGGTGGATTCGATTCCCACCGTGTTCCTGGGTGTTTGTATTCGTCCGATTTAAGTGGTTCCCCTCATTTGGTAAATTGATGGCTAAATGTCCAAGTTGACGAAGCCAAAATTGTACGGAGGTCGGGCGCGTGTGAGCGGGAACACGTCCCACCTCTTTAAAAAAAAAAAAAAAAAAATATTCTGTACATCTACTTCGGCCGCTACCTGTCCTACTACAAAAAGCGAGACCGTAGCGTACACTAGTCACCATTACACGGCAACGAGCAAAATTTTCGAGGCTATAATAGAGCCGGGCATCGTTATAAATTCTAATTAAAAATATCAATAATGTCCAGGAGCCAACAGCAGATGAGTATGCAAATTTTTTTTATCGCTTTTTCTCTTTTGATTGTTATTCAGAGGCTGAGGAGTGTGGAAAAATGCATGGGGCAGCAGCGAATGTGGTGTAGTCATGCGAAAATGGGGTGGAAATCGGCAACCGTCAGCCGTAAAAATGGCGGTGGAATTGGTCTCAAACTGTTCAGCTTTTAGTTCTCTATTACGTCACTTATTTAATATTTTTCGAAAAATCAGCTTCCCGCGACTGATTGTTATCGAGTTAGATTGGAAAAAGTGATCTTTGGAACGTAAAATTTTCGTATAGGATTCAGGACTTATACAAGATTAATTCCTAAAAACTTAGTTACTGATAATTATTGCAATAAATCTAAACAAATTCTAGGTGAAATATGTCATCGATCTGAGTATGTGATCGCTGACATATTTCATAGTATAGATGACGAACGTTGTTTGGAAATTTTATACCTATAATTTCTTTAGTATTTGTTGCAAAGCAATCAGAAGTGAGAGCTCCCTGTGTATTATTAGTACAATTGTTGCGTACCTGGAATAATATTTCATATAGTATTTTGTTTTAAAGGCATCAGGCAATATTTATTTCAAGATGTTCAGATGTTGTTCTGAGAACTCTTATCTGAGCTGAGTGTTCTCTTTAAGTCTGTGTAATTTGTTATGTATGTGGATATATTTCTTTTAGTCGACTGCCTTGATAAACTAGATTTATTGCGTAAGGGTCTTAGGATGATATTTCGCATATTATGTTCACGAGTCGTTTCATACCACCCAAAGACTGAGGGTTAAACGAGGCGTCAGGGCAGTTTATGAGAAAGAACACAACAGATAGAAAATGAGTTAGTTAAGAATAGAACTCCGGAGATACGACACACGTTTACCTTCTGTAATTGAACCACGTACACCTTAAATATTGTATACCGAATTGCTGACAAATATATGTGAATTAGTTTTATTTGTGGCAATTCATTAATCCGAACGTTAATCACTTAATCTCCCTTAACGGTAGCTTAGGAACAGTTCAACATCAACAAGTGATTGCGAACTGTACAACAATGAAATATTGGGCCGTGAGGATGTTCTCCATGGATACGAAGACCTGTTGCATCGATTCGTAATTCTGGAACTGAAAGAGAAATATCAGCTCAGAAGAAGACGTATCTTCTAGATACATAAAGGCGTTAGATTTTTGGCGTGAGCATGATCTTCAAAAAGGCAGAAACATTAAAGGGAAGGGGAAGTCTGAAACGAACTTATTGTAGCATCTGAGTAATGAAATCAAGAAAGATGGCGAAAAAGAGGGTTGTGATGAAGACTAACTAATGCACCAAATCACACCATCCGCTACAGCCTCCGTTACCGCGATCGCCAATATTTACGATTTCGACTACGAATTGCTCCCTATTCGCCAGTTTCTACCCGTTGCCAAAATAAAAAGCTATCTTGAGAGATGAAGATCTGTTTCCCAGTTTTGTGTTTCCTTTGTTAATACGGACACTTCTGGGACTACTCTCGTAAAATGGGCAAATTACAGAGTGACAGATCCTCCCGGAAATTGACCCCGAATTTTCCTTCGTTCTCTCTTCCCATCATTTTCCGTCTGTAACGCGACGATGAAAGTGAACCCCACACAGTCCGAAAATCTATAGCAGAGGCGCATACGATGCGAATTGCTTTTCTAGTCGTAAGTTATTTTAATAGTCGAGTGGCTAACGAACCACACGACCGAACAGTGTTCAGATTACTTCAAATCCTCCAAAAGGTATTCGAATTTATTTTTGGCACGACCAGACGAATTCCCCAAAATATCTTTCCTGTGATTATTTATTTTTATTGACAAAACCGAAGATTTCGAGTCGACGCCAATACAAACAAATAACGGAGATAGACGATTCACGTTTGGTATCCGATATTCGAACAAATTCCCACTCTAGTTAAACGGATGAAAATTTTCGTCGTGAAATATTTACCGATGCAAAATGAAACGAGAAATTAATACCTAAACGGGAAGTTCCTCAATATCAATTCTACCTACGTACAAATTTTTCAACCCTATAACTCAATTTCTAGGAACTATGGAGGCAATAAGCAAATCCTTCAAGCCCACGGAAAAATTTGAATTTCCTAGATTAAAATGGCGTTGATTATAGAAAAAGGTTCATACCGCCAGAAGTCACTTTTCTAATAGCAACTTTTTAACTTAATTCACGGTTCATGTACCTCCCCATCACACTCTTCCATAAAGTTAGGAGATGTCAAAATTTTGACTGAATTGAAACCGACTTCTTTGACAGTTTCGTTCTGCCTCAAAACCAACGAAATTTCAGCTAATTTTTCCTATGGGGCAGCTAGAGATGCGGGGGAAGTTTTTTTAAGACATGCAGTGCTATGGTTGCACGACATTCTAAATTTGGAAGAAATATAGTCCACCAATACATACGAGACTAAAAAAAAAACGCGATAGCAGCCGAGCTCTGTTAAGGTCATATTTTTGGCAACGAAAACAAAAAATATCAAATTATTTATTCTGCATGGATGATGTGATCAAATTATAGACAAGCGAAAATTTGTGAGATTCCAAAAGAATTTCGTTGCTAATGGGTTAAAGCTAAGAGCATCACTGACATTACCAAAGCCAATCACCTCTGATAAAAAAAAAAACTACTCCCGCACCAAACGGTTGATATAATAATATATAATAGACTGCAATAGTCTATTATTTTCGGGGAAAATGCGACCAATAAAACGCATTACCAGCAGACCTCCTTCAATCCTCATTTTTGTTTTTTTTACGTACAAAGTTTAAACCCCTACGTCAATTTCTAGTTGAATTAAATTGATTCCTAAGTAAATATATCGAAAGTTGTTTTAACACAGTTCATATTTAAAAACTCTACATGCGTTAATAAAGTTGCACAATTCCGATTAAAAATTAACATTTCACGAAATTGTAGATAATATAATACTACAATATATAATTAGAACAGTATGCACATCTCTCAAAGGATAGTTATCGAACACTTATCATTTAAAACTGCAGAGTTCTCGAAGCAAAAAAAACATCGTTATAGAATTAAAGACCTCCAAACTTCTTAAATTTTAAAGCAACTTGGTCAATATAAACAAACTGATGTTAAATGCAATATTCATTTAATTTAGTACAGCAGCGGTAGAAGGAAGACAGACGAATAAGAAAAATTGAAAAAATAATGGACTATATCAGTCGTCCTGAATATGCACATTTCTCACGTTTTTGTATATGATTAAGATACATTTATAATTATTAACAGTATTTGAGGTTAGCGAATATAATTGGAATACTTTTCGAACTTCCAGATTTAGCGAAAGTTTCTGTTTTTGAAAAAAATATCACAGAAATCACTGAACTCTCAGGAGCTGCGCCTAATGGTATGCACACGGTGGTATAATTGTTTCTAATGATGTGCCTAATTGGTGGCCGACCCTTCTCTGGGACAGAATAGCAACCAACCCCAAAGGGTCTACGAGTTCTTGCTTGTCTTGGACGAAAGGCACCAGGATAAAGACACTTCTTGGAATTTTTGGTATCGCTAGATCGGGCACAGCCCCTAGCCTAGATCGACTGAAATTGGTACGCGTGTCCGGCAGGTCACTTGGCTCGGCCCAACGGTACAAAAATCTATTTTTATGGATACTTTTCAGGATTATACTATGCATTTCATAAGGATAAAACAATGACTTTGAACTTGGCCATGTGGGTTCCTCATATGGCCTACCGACCCTTCTCTGGGACAGAATATCCCCAAAAAGGTCTACGCCTTTTTGCTTGTCTTGGGCGCAAAGCGCCTGGATAAAGACACTTCATCATGGAGTTTTTGGTATCGCTAGATCGGGCACAGCCCGACAGAAATTGGTGCGCTCTTGTCCGGCAGGTCATTTAGCCCGGCCCTAGGGTACAAAAATCTATTTTTATGGGTACTTTTCAGGCATCTGTGCATTTCCTAAGGATACCATGTGGGTTCCTCATATGGCCCACAATCTCGCTCTGAGTTATGCCTATCTTGAGTGGCGCCATCTTGGTCCAACAGACCGTTGAAAATAGTTAATTTTGGTCGAATTCAAGTCAATCAAGCTAAACGCACAGCTCACAATCCTTCTCTTTCTTGCCATTTCTAACTACAGCACTCTGGGTTGTGTACAACGAGAAAGCTAAGAAGAGAAAAAAATTTTGACTGAGAAACCTTAATATATCTTTCGATTTAAAAACTCCTTTGATTCAAAATTACTGATCTAAAGGAATGACTGAAGTTTCCCACATCAACTTCTGCCTTACGCATCTACATTGTTGTTTCTATCAAGCAATAAAAGTTTTATTCAGCCCTCTGGATTTCATGAGAATCTATAGAAAGATAACTCAATTTCAGAGTTCTTCGAGATATTCGGGAATTGCTTAATTTGATGATTCGAAAACGAAACGACTTCATTATATTATCGGGGACCCAAGACGAAATTATTCCACATTCGGAAAAAAATATATTTTGTTATCTTTTTGCAGCGACGAAAGCCACCGTAACCTGACGGAAGTTCGACACCAGCGCGATCGTTTCCACTTTACGGGCGGCGCCTATTGATTGACGACGACTCAAACGACGCGACGCCGACCCGCGTCGTTTTGGGCGAATCGCAGGCGACGCGCGCCTATGTCCGCCGTATATTTCACGGTTACGTTGACGATGAAGAAGGGCGAGATTACAATTATGCCAAGTCCCAGAAATGAATTATAACATATCGGAGAATGATATAGGTAGGCTTGCCATACGTCCCGGTTTGGCCGGGACAGTCCCGGTATTTTGGTTTTGTCCCGGTGTCCCGCCCGGTTTGATCGATGTCCCGGAAAACGGGTGTTAGATTTAAAAAGTAATGAATAATGGCTGTTAGTAGTTTAATTATAACAATCGGCCTATGAGAAGGGTGAGTGCTACCTAGAGGAAAGGTGCACACTATCACTTTATCGAGCAGAGACGTGAGCGGTTTGTCTGAAAGCACAGTTAACATTGTCAATTTATTAATTTGTATTTTTGTTAGTTAAAAAAAAACATTTTTTATAATTGCTTTTGTTTTTGTGGTTAGACAAAAAGTCTTAGTTTCATGAAAAAATAAACTTAATAAGAATTAGGTAATAAAGTATTTTAAATTTTATTTTATCAACACTTCTTTCTAGATAGATCAGAAAAAAATAATCTTTAAAAAAGCAAAAATATATATTTTTAAGATTCAAAAATTTTCTTTTCATTTTTGGAGGCTGTGTAGAACTAACAATCTAGTTCAAAATAAGTCTTCCCGTCACTTGCGACGATTAAAAAAGTCTTTTTTGCTACTGATTTTATTTTAATTTTCCAGGGAAGGACCCCGCTCTACTGGAAGGTATGAAATACCCCCTCCGGTAAGGCCATCGCATGTTAATGTATCCCTGTTTCACTCACCAAAAATATGGCAAGCCTAGATATAGGTCGTTGAAAATTTATACAATCGCCAATTTATACGATGCAAAAGCTGGAGTCTGCAATTAAAAATTTAATTTTACATTTGACTGAAACGAAAATTGTGATAATAAATATGTAATAATCATAAGAAATACCTGGTAACTAATGATCGGTAAGGGACGCCCATACGCCAAGGTACACACGTCAGGGCAATTATACACAAACATATTTGAGTAACGGAACACGGAATTGAAAAATACATTTCGCTTTATTCTCCTTTTAAATCTTCAACGTTTTACATTTATGAATGATGTATAATAGAATCCTTATAAATAATGTAACAATTTTCAGTAGAATTCGGGAAACTAGAAAAAAGATGAGAGCTGACGTGGAACAACCAGTTGGAAAGAAGTTCCTTTGGCTATATATTATGCATTAGATAGCACGATGACAATTGAAAACGTTTATAGTTATTTAATAAACTAGTTTATTAAAGACAGCGATTAATGGTTGAAATATTTTAATAGTTCCAGAACATTAATGAACGAGTTTATTACAAGATTTTTCCCTGGACCTCATCATGAATTGAGAATAAATTCTTGATTGAAATAATTTTTTATTTTTTTATTAATTTATTATGCGAAATACTGTCTGTGTTTGGTTGCCCATGACAATCATACATTAAAATAGGAGAAATTGTACATTAAAATGGGTCATTAATGATCAATGTCGTGTACGTTAAAGTAAGCTTTCATTTATAGGCCAAGCTACAGAGATTTAGAGTGAGCATTTTGTGTAAAAAGTGTTAGAAGAGAACCAGCTCCGCCATTGTTTGTAAAATAGTTCCATATGATAGTGATATGTTTTTCACTCGACTTTATTATTTATAACTTTGTTATTAAAAATTTTATGCAAAAAATTGCTCAAAAATCAGTTTCTTGCTTATATAATTGAAACTATCAGAGTGATCGTGATGGTGTCGATAGATTAATTGTAGAAAATGAAAAGACGAAGAGAATGAGAGAACGACTCGATGAGATCCTTAGTTTGAGAGAAAATCGGAAAAAACCGGCCAAAATGCAGTTTTTTCAAAATCTCATAACTCGGTTATTTTCTGACTTGTAGCGTAGATCCTCCGGTAAGTATTAGTTATTGATATAAACTTTATTTGTGCGAAGAGCAGGAACTGTCCGATGCATAGTTTTCGATCTGTGGCCATTTGAGTATTTTACTATGCAATTTTCCAGCAGACCTGAATGCGACAGGTATAGTGCGATTTCAATTTACAAAAAAGATTTCGAAAGTAGAATTCTCATAGTTCAAAACGTTCATCTTAGTTTTACATGAAAACGCTGACAAATATCTTAAAAATAAAGCTGAACATGACGAAAAACGGCCCAGCGCGTGAGAATACTTGAAGAGTGGGGGTAGAGCAGCAGGCAAGGAGAAGCATGACATTCGAAAGCGTTGGCGATTGACGTTTTGAACTATGAGAATTCTACTTTCAAATTCTTTTTTGTAAATTGAAATCGGACCATACCTGTCGCATTCAGGTCTGCTGGAAAATTGCATAGTAAAATATTCAAATGGCCACAGATCAAAAACTATGCATCGGACAGTTCCTGCTCTTCACACAAATAAAGTTCTAATTTTCAAGATACGGGGTATTTTTGTTATCCCTCAACTAGTCGAAAAGGTAAAATAACATTATTATAAATCTTTTCCGTAGAATACAGTGATATAGATAATTTTTGTTACATATTTACTATTTTGAGTTATAGAGTAAACTTATGTTTTTTTAAATGGAATACCCCGTATATTTATAGACTATAAAATTTATCTCTTTTTTACCTTTTCAAAAATATATAATAGTCGGCACTTTTTATCAGAAACACGCAAATAAATGACAATTTCATAAAATTATAGGCTTAATTTAATAGTAGGCCATGGATAACTCTAATGAACAAGTAAAAGTTACATACTACTAACGAGGTATTGGATACCTTGCATATATGTATCTTTTAATAAAAAACTACCTTTAGATCTTTTTTCTAACAGTAAGTTTGTAACAACAGTTTTGGAGCGTAAAATAACAATATAACAACACAAAAAAATAACATTATTAAAAAAATTAAAGATGATGTTCTAATTGACGATCTTTTTCTCTTTCAAAATAATCATTTTTCTCATTCGCATATTTCGAAATGCTAAATGAATTGCCTCTCGAAGTTCTGTAATGCCGTCATATCGTGCATTAAATACTTCATTTTGTATATAGCCCCCTCGATAGCCCCATAAAAAAATCTGAAATTGAGGGATCTGGTGATCGTGGTGGCCATCTAACAGCTCCGTTGGTACCTATCCATCTTTGAGGAAAGTATTATCAAGAAAGGTCCTTAAGAGCCTAGAGTCATGATTTAGGGCACCTTCAAGCTGTAGGTAAACAGCATTATATTGGGCTTATGGAATGTTTTCGAGAAGTTCCGAAATAACGTCCTCTAGAACATCTAGGTATCTACGTGCTGTAAGACCCTCTATAAACTATATGTCTCCTGAAAACCCTAACTCCAAAGCGTTTCTGTTGTGCCTTTTCAAACATTAAATGCTGCTTTAAACGAGCAAATATTTCAAAGAACGGTTGTCTTCTTTCTGGATATCTAACAAGAAAAAAAATAAGATGATTATAGAGATTTTCATAGCCATAATAGCTTACTTACTTTTGGAAATATAATTCCGAAGCTTCTTCAGAATTTTCATTACTCTGTATAAAACATCATAAGCATATCATATTTCTCATTATTTTCATATGCTGCCATTATTCGAAGACGATATATATATATATATATATATATATATATATATATATATATATATATATATATATATATATATATATATATATATATATATATATATATATATATATATATATATATATAAATTAAATAATTATACCAAAAGAACGGAAATAGACAGCTTTATAAACCAAAAGTCGATCAACAACCGATAAGACAAATATTTGATATTTTGTTTCTCATCATAAACAATATCCATGGCCTACTATTAAATTATGCATTTAATTTTAGAAAATTGTCATTTATTTCCGTGTTTCCGAGAAAAAGTGCATACTATTATACATTTTTGATAAGGTAAAAAAAGACAAATTTTATAGCCTATAAATATATAGGGTGTTCCATTTAAAAAAATAAAAGTTTACTTTATAACTCAAAGATAATGAATATTCATCGTTTCATATTCAAAATTATTTACACTACTGCATTCTACGGAAAAGAATCTATAAAAATGTTATTTCACCTTTTCGATAAGTTGAATAATAACGGAAATACAAGGGGGTCAAAAAATACATTTTCAAAAATGCCCTGTATCTTAGAATCTTAAAGTGCTATTGAAATTTTGTTAACGGCATCTTTAGTTTTACGAAAAAGTAGCACAGTGTCGCGAAAATCTCAACAGTCTATCTTTAAAAATAACGGAGATGCCCCGCAAAAGTATCAAAAATGGGACTGTATTCTTGATCCAAATTTCTCCCCTGTACAGCGTTCAGAAATTTAGAAGTTTGACATCTCAAATCAAAGTTTACCGCAATGCACAAATTTTCATCAGGAATAAAATTTTCTGACAAATGGATATACTAAAAAAAATTTTCCATATGGTGCAAATATTTTGAAACTCACAGTACACACACACACACACATATATATATATATATATATATATATATATATATATATATATATATATATATATATATATATATATATATATTTATATATATATATATATATATATATATATATATATATATATATATATATATATATATATATATATATATATATATATATATATATATATATATACATAATGTATATATATATATATATATATATAACTTGTTCATTTTAATTATTTATTCAGATTACATATTATCATTATACGAAAAGTTGGTGTATCAGTTGTAAAAATTATAATCAATTCTCCAATTGAAAATTATGCGTAATCTATAATAAATAACCAATTCTTACTTCAATATAAAATTCCCACGAATACTTATTTCTATCTTGAAAGAAGAAATATTACATACTTTTTGCAAATATTGAATTTATCCTCCTCTGAAATTAAACATGCACGCTTAGAAAGGATCGCCTACAAACCACATATTAACACGCATATAAGAATTTAGGCCTAGATTTCATTATTCCAGTGCCTGGCTATGAAGTGTACTGAACGATGCTTCGATAGAAAAATCGATATTCTCGAGTAACAACCACATCTAGGCAAAAGTTGCAAATAATTATTAAGTGATCTACAAAAAGTCTCTTTCGTATCTAGATACGAAAGAGACTTTAATGCTAGGCAACTTATTTATATTCTATTCTATAATATTACTTTACGACATAATCTGAGTTTCGGGAAAATATAAGAAACTAAAGACTATTGCGAAATTCTTCCTATATAGAAATATATGTTGCAATTAAGTATTGGATGATGTAATTCCAAACTGTAGCACCGAGTGACACTTACTATATAAAGCAAAATTGCTTCGGTGTAAATCCACTTCAATGATTAAAGTGGTATTATTTCTGGCAGCACAGCAATTATTGTTGACAACGCGGTGCAATCTTATGGCATCTTATCCTTAACGGGCACACGACGAGCACTGCGGCCTGTTGCTAATGCAGTTCGGCGCGCTGGGCCGCTGGCAGCGCGCCCAGCCAAGTAAATCAAAGAAATGTGCGGGACATTCCACTTACCGTTCACGTTGTGCTGGTTGTAGTTGTAGGTCAGCGGCACCATGTGCAGGACGCGGGCGGAACATTTTTTGTGCCTGCCCTCGTCGTCGTCGTCGCTCCCTCGATCGCCCTCCTCGCCCAAGAAGTGAACCTTCTCCCATCGATCTAGATACCTGTAATTACGTAATGATTTCTGAAAAAGTAACACTTTACCCAATATGAAAATATTTTTGAAGTTCTGGGCGTATTTTGTAAGTATAGTGGAAATATACGAAAAAAGCGGGAGCAGCAGAGCTCCGACACTACGGTCGTACTTTCCCCTTACACCAACTCATTACATCCTCTTATTTAATTTGGAGAGGCTTTAGAGATACGCATAAATACGTATATGTATGTATGTATGTATATATATATATATATATATATATATATATATATATATATATATATATATATATATATATATATATATATATATATATATATATATATATATATATATATATATATATATATATATATATATATATATATATATATATATATATATATATATATATATATATATATATATATATATATATATATATATATATATATATATATATATATATATATATATATATATATATATTATATATATATATATATATATATACCGTTTGACCTATCATCCCAAACTTGGTACACTTAAGTGTTTTTAATGGAGAAGGCTTTTACGTGAAAGAATTAAGTAGGTGTATAAGAATATAGCTGTACCTATAGTTTTTGCAAAACTGAATTTTAAGGAACGCGTTGCCGGGTAGGGGGTGAAGCGAATTCGTCATTTTCTATTCAAAGAAAATTGCGTGGCCGTGTAACTAGTCTATTATTATATAACTGCTTTCATGGAATCCTTAAATCTATCTTCTCCATGGCAATTCTTAGAAATGGCCGACATAATTTCCAATGCTTTTGATGTTCAGCTAATCTAGTTCAGCCTTTTTGACCACTTTGCCTTTTTATATAGATAAGAACTATCACACAATAATCTTATATAAACAAATTATTGCTTCATGTAATCTATGCATGTACCTATGAGATCGCTAAACTTAACGGTTCGACCGATCATCGCCAAACTTGGCACATGAAAGTTAAGTTTCATGGTAAACGTTTTTATACAATCTATTTCTAACTCGTCCCTAGATGGCATTGCAGCACACTTCTACACCGTTCACCCGGTCGTCATGAAAATTTCATGCAGTAATGCGGGGTCGGGTTAGCTACCAGCAATGTGTAACTCATAAACTTCAAATTTTTTCGAAGAATATTTGTCTGTCTTTGTTTTTAAGCGACAAGGAATCCAACATACCTTTATTTCTTTTTTTACTTCTTATTATAATTATTAGTGGGATTCAGCGTTTTATTTGAATAAATTTTGTTAATCATGATCCATCAAGTGAGCAGTGGATTGGCGATAGACTTTATTAAAATTAAATAATATGATGAAATATAATTCCTAATGAAACAGTAAATACATACAAGAGGAGGTGTACGAACGATAGTGTACTATCTAATTAGGATAAAACGAGGGACCCTTGATATGCAATTAACTTTTCGAATATAAGATACAGATTATAAATTGTTGATCTACTAAAAAAAAAGAGTATTCTCGCTTTCACATTCATAAATAACATTTAATCGCAAGCTCAGCCTTAGGAGAATGAAACTGTTAACATGATTACATTATCGAATAATAATTGATACCTTGACCTATGCAGAGAAAAAAAAAATATATATATATATACAGGGTGGGCCATCCATAACTTTCCACCCCGAATTTTGAGCTTTGGGATGGAATAACAAAAAAACGTTCGGTCAGGTCAAATTTTGTTGAAAGGGGGACAAATAAGGGTGTTCAAATGAGTTTGATATCACTACCTCTCTAGCCGCAACCCCTAACATCTCTCATTTTTGAATAGTGAAAAGGGGTCGAGCAGCACCTCGTTAGAAAGGCAATTCAATTTCCTGCATGAGTGTATTTTTTTTTCATCGCTTAATTATTATACAAAGTGACTCAGTATTTCATCAACCACCCCGAATTTTGAGCTTTGGGATGGAATAACGAAAAAACGCTCAGACAAGTCAAATTTTGTTGAAAGGACGACAAATTAGGGTGTTCAAATGAGTTTGATATCACTACCCCTCTAGCCGCAACCCCTAACAGCTCTCATTTTTGAATAGGGAAAAGGGGTCGAGCAGCACCTTGTTGGAAACGCAATTCAATTTCCTGCATGAGCAAATTTTTGCAATTTCTCGATCACTACGCGTATGCCAAATACATGTTGAAAATTCTGAAACCCAGACAATAACTGAAAACGTGAAAACAATAATATTTACAAAGTAAATCGTGCGCTTTCGTTTAAATTGAAATAATTGCTGTTAGGGTAGCGGCTAGAGGGGTAGTGATATCGAATTCATTTTTTGACCCGTCCGAGCGTTTTTCCATCTCAAAGATCCAAATTTGGCGTGTGAAAGTTATTGATGCAATACTGAGTCACTCTGTATAATAATAAAGCGATGGAAAAAAAATACATGCAGGAAATTGAATTGCCTTTCCAACAAGGTGCTGCTCGACCCCTTTTCCCTTTTCAAAAATGAGAGCTGTTAGGGGTTGCAGCTAGAGGGGTAGTGATATCAAACTCATTTGAACACCCTTTCAACAAAATTTGACCTGTCTGAGCGTTTTTTCGTTATTCCATCCCAAAGCTCAAAATTCGGGGTGGAAAGTAATGGATGGCCCACCCTGTATATATATATATATATATATATATATATATATATATATATATATATATATATATATATATATATATATATATATATATATATATATATATATACATTATATATATAGATATATAACAATAGTGAAGCAGAAGGTGAAACCTTTAAGTTTATTTCGTTCGAATCAAAATGCGAATTGCTATAGTTACTTCTCAAAAAAAGGAGAACACATTAATTTGGCTGAATGAAAAATAGAGTTTAGTGACGTAGAAGTATGAAAACTAATATTAATTTGTATGAAGTGTAAATAAAACAATGAAAATATACTAAAATTCCATTAAAGGTTGTCTTGTTTACGACAGAAAATGTCGGTAAAAATACACTACATGACTCATTAGGTTAAAGAAATATTTTTCAAGGTTGCTCACGATGAGAAAATATTAATTTTATTTATAAAAATACAAGATCTTTCCGGCGAGAATTAATACCTAAGTAAATGTTTAATATTGAATTTTACCATAATTTTGTAAACAGTAATAAATGATTGGCGTAATATACAATCAGTTAATTCCAGAACTTATTCATTCAGCCGACCGATTGGAGGATAGCTGCCGATTTGTGTCTCATTTACAGATATTATCACTGCACGTGTTCTGCAACCATTGCCTTCCCAACAGAAGCACAATTTAATCGTACGCAGATACTACACACCAACACAAGAATATCTGAATTTATATATCGGAAATAAGACAGCAGTTGTGCTACATTTTAGAAGTAAAAATCAATTGAAAAAATCAAATCACAGAAATTAATAGTTAGAATAGCTGGGGGAAATTTTTGAGGCGTTATCTCGTGGTCAATAAATAAAACAATCGTACGGAAACACAAAAAGGAACCTGGTGATTTTCAGTAAAGCTTTGGAATATTCGATAAACCAACCCTATCAAGATAGGGTGACATTTAAGAATATCAAAGACGCTATGCACAGTCTCATAATTTTCATCGATCATCATAGGCACCGATAATCTGTCGTTAATCCGAAACCGGTTCGCGTTGTTCAGTTATTTCTATTATGTATGAAATATGTTCATGCTTTATTCCGTCCACTGAAATTATGCATTTCGTGAATCGAAACATCCGTCTCAGTTCTCGACCAATGAAATTCAATTTCGTATTTCGCCGCACTCGCTTTGCGGGCCCAATATTTTTTTTTGCAGTCCCGTTCATGCTTCAAGACGACCGAAACGCTCAGTCGGGTTGGTCATGGTCGTATCTCCGCGACACTAACCTACCGTACTGAACCGCATTTGCACCGCGTGTGACAGACGGGCGCACCACGTGACACCCCGTCGCCGTCTCGCGCGTCGTTCGACGGCCTGGTGAACCAAACCAGGAAGACTATGCGGATCGGCCAAAGAGTGAGCGCGGACCTCTCCGTGTGTCGGTCGTGTGCGAGAGATCGGTCGGTCGGTCGCCGCCACCGCCGCCGCCGTCGTTGCGAGTGTGCTTGACGTTTCTATGCCGGCTGCCCGATCAGAGGATTTACGATCGAGCGACGGGGTGATAGTGACTAGGACGCGGCAGCTGAAATAGTGGTCGGTCGAGCTTATCAAAAAAGTAACTCGCGGGTACTTCGGCCGGCGAAATCCTGCGAAGGCGTTGCGCTCCCAGACCGCATGGCGCCAGAGTAGACCGACCAACTAGAAAGGGAAACTCCGATCTGTCGACGCTTTGTCACACACCAAAGTCATTGAGTATCAAATAGTCACTCCATTCACTACTTATCGTAGTGCGTTTGCCTTTCGATCTGAGCAGATTCTCTTTCTCTCTCTCAGAGGTACGCAAAACAAATAACTTTCTGATCAGTCGAAAATGTGTTCTATATATATACTAAGGGCCGGTTTTATAAACACAGTATAACTATGGAATAAGGATATACCAGGTATAAGTCACAGTATAAACATAAAATCTATTTTATAACTGCCAGATAAGATAACCTTGGTATAAGCAGTGGAATAAACTTATCTGGGATTTGGAGTAGAGAATAATTTGTTATACCACGGTTATCGTTGCTATTTGTTTCCCTTTTTGAGGTTAGAATAATTTAAATAATTTATCAACCCGTTATTTCATTCATAATGAACGAAAATATTGATTTGGACATTTTTGAATCGTCTTCTGATGAAGAAATTTTGTACCAGCCAAGGTTCAGAAGTCCTAGAAAATTTCGAGTACGGTAAGTTCTGACCATTTATGAAGAATATAATTTGGTATTTGTTCCAATTAAAAAAAAAATTGAATCTGATGAAATTCTCTAATATGTTTATTATTGTTTTAGTACAAACTACTTTGAAGAGTTTGATGATGTCGAGTTTCTTCAAAGATTTCGATTGCGAAATCCCACATGTCGGAGGCTTTTGGAAATAGTGACACCTGCGCAGATCGTTATTGTTCTACCAACCTAATAATTTTCACTGAAAACCTGGAAAATGGACAGCTATCCCTGGTATAAAATATCTGTTAGATTGTTTGTAAAACACTTTATTCCTTAGATATACTGGGGTATATATTTATTCTACGAATACTTATTCTCCTGTTTTACCAGCCTTTATAAAACCGGGCCTAAGGGTAAATGACAGTCTTTCGTGCACTTATAATTTTCATTATGAAACTATGAAAGACTATTATGACACAAATACTTTGCTGATCATATAGGTAATGGCATATATTCATTCAATTAAAATTTTAGTTAGAACGTAACTTGAAAACGATAGGTACGCTAATAAATAAAATTCGAAGCACATCTATCCCCCCATTTTTACCCCGAGGTAAGGAGTTTTAATCTCATGAGAAAATAATTGATCTGTGTCCGATTTAAGAAATTCCAACGGTAATCAATAAAACACATATGATTTCATCTGTTTTCAAAAATTTTCGCGCGCGATTAATAAAAATGTTGTAGGGTTTTTTAGGTGTTTTGCCCCATAGACATTTTTTGTTTATACATTTCTTGGATTTTGACATTAAAGGGTACAACGAAAACATTCAATGAGTACATTATAGAAATAAATAAATAAAGTAGAATTATTGTTTGATGTGGCGTCCTCTATACTTGCAAAAATAACAATTACATTTTCTTTTATATCTCGAAAAGTATCAATATTCGGAAATTGCAATAAATGATAAAAAATGATCCGTATTTCATTATTTTCAAAATGACTGTATAAATATTCTCTTGTGAATTAATACTGGATTTCAATTGAATTTTTTGATGGGGGGTTTATACGAAAGTCATTATTCACTGAATACGTTTAGGAATTTGAACGTAAAATTTTCCAACAGCTAAAATTCAGTTCACTCCGTTAACATTCAATATTAAACAACATTTAGGTATTAATCCCCGCTGAAAAGATCTTGTATTTTTATAAATAAAATCATAGATAATATCCGACAGCCCTTTTATTTGAAGTCCATTACACTGAATTAATTGATGAGTAGGTACCTAAGCAACAAATGAATAACAAGATATAAAAGCTTACAATGACCATTCGTCAAAGAAGCTATGTGTACTATGCCTGAAACCCTGAAAGTACTTCAATTTGTTGTCCAATGAAATGAATGTTGAAAAAGTATAGTGAAGAGGAAGTTGAGGGGCACACTGGAACTATGATGTGAAGTAAAATTTTAAATAATGGTCACTGTGAACCAGAAAGTCTTTTACTTCCTGAATGCCAGTGCATTTCATTTGATTTTGAGGTTTTTGTATCATTTTCATTATTGATTGTTTTATTTTTATTTTCGAAATTATTTTCTCTCTAACCTGCTATGTAAGGGCAATTTTGCCTCTTACAGGTTTTTAAGTGTTGTTGACTGTGAGCCAAAGAGCTTTTTCTAGCGTGTACTTATGTATATTTCAATTAATTTTTGTGATGCTTGTATTCTTTTCATTATTGATTATTTTATTTTTGAAATTATTTTCTCATAGACCTATGTACGGGCAATTTTGACTCCTATCGATTTTTAAGTGATGTTAACTGTGAGGCAGAGCATTTTTTTTTCCAAAGTTTAGCCCTTTTTGGGATTCTTCCTATAATGTAAAATTTAACAGGGGGTGTTGATTGTTGAATTCTTGCAAAATTTTTTGTATATTATATGGTGTAGTTATCACAATGCGTATCGGCGGTAAAAGGTGTTTTCGTGTTTGATCATTATTTTTTCCTCGATATTTTCCATGACAATTTGGGCGATGACGCTCGAAATTGGGTTTCCCATTGCAACTCCTTTTATCTGTTTATAAAATTGGTTGTTGAATTGGAAATAACTAATATTAAGTATATGAACCGGATCACTTCGATACTCTTTTTCTGGAATCTTTGTGTATTCATTTGAAATGATCCATTTCTCTTTAAGTATTCGTTCTACCAGTTCAGTTGGGATGTTAGTGTATAATGAGACTACATCCAATGAATAGATTTTATCGTCGTTAGTGAGTCTGATTTTGTATATTTGTTCTTTGAGTTGTATAGAATTTTTTATGTAGTAAGAATTTTGATTGGCAATTTTTGTAAGGATTCCTGCCGTATGTTTTGATAGATGGTACATTGGTGAGTCTATACATGAGATGATAGTAAACGAGTTAATCTAGTAATTTAAAGTATTTTTACGAACCTGGAACAACCAAAATCAAACCAAATCTATATTATATATATTTATATATATATATATATATATATATATATATATATATATATATATATATATATATATATATATATATATATATATATTATGAATTTCGATACGCTGCAATAGTCTACAATTTTCGGAGAAAATACGACTAAAAAGTGATTAAACTTGTGAACTAATTTTGAGTCTATCTTCATAACTACAAAAAAAAATCAATACTTTAAGATCAATAAACGGTAGAAGTTAATCATAGCTGTATATAAAAATGAATGTTCATCACAAAACTATGAACCACAAGTTTCATAAAGATGCAATTTTAATGTTCATACATGTTCAGTTTTAATGAGCCAATTACACAGCCACCACATAACGTCCTTCCTATTTGCATTTACAGCGAACAAATCGAAACTAAAATTGCGGTCTTTCGTTCGATGAAATAGTCGAACAATGCGTCAGCAATGTAGCGGAATAGTGTCCAAACCAGGCGATAGAGTGAACTTACCTGAGATAAACCTGTTTCAGAGCTATGCTGCCATTGACACACTTCGACGGTAGATGGAAATGTTGCAAGAGATCCGGCCAGGCGTTCTTCGAGTTGACCTGGGGAAAAACATTGTTCAATTTTTAACTGTACTACATAGAAACGTTGCGAAAGGGCAATTAAGGATGGAAAATAGCTATCGCGATCTCATGACCTCGGCGGTCTTCAGTAACCATTTAATAATATACAAATAATTCCGATACAATAGATATTTCGATAGTCAAGTCAAATTATAGCGACCACGGAATTTCATTCTCAATTTTCATGGATAATACTAGCATTGCTTCAAAATTACAGATAACTTACGTATATTAATTAGGCGGCCAGTAAAAGGAATTTATTGAGGGTTTGTAACTTGTTTGTCGCGAAAAAAATTTATTTGTTGCTTCAAAAATAAGTAAGAAACAAACGAAAGGCCAACTTGATGGGGCTAGAAGAATGGGGTAGGGGTCATTGTTTGGGTTTTGAAAAGTACAATGAGTTCCTTTGATTCATTTTCCGAAAAAAAGCTGACCGCCAAAGATTCAAACGAGTCTTTGCTCGAAAACACCGAGTTCCGATGGAAATATAATATTACAATGGTTTTTTGGTTTTTCTGGAAAATTAATCAATGGATCTTTTACTTATCAAGACACAAACAATGGCCCCTACCCCACTCATCAAGACCCCATCATTTTCGAAAAATCATTTGGTCTGCTAACTTAATAATTTAATAACTGAGATTGAATTCTCGCACATCACTTGGTGAAACATCATAAAGAATAAAGTATAAACTTTAAAATAAAAACACTTGGCTTATGTTTCACAATATAAAAAATCTTTAGATACTGTACTTAGCAGTAATAAAAAGTCGACATGTTTCGAGCTATGAACTCATTATCAAGACTGACTACAGGAGAGTATTGCATCGTAATTTATAAAACAGACAAAAGCAAAGGTGATACCTGAAAATCAATTTGTTCGTTTACAAGGGGTAATTGACTATTATGGGCGGAACTTATTTCGATAATTTCGAGAAGGTCAAGACGTTTACCCTTGTTACCTGAATGTAACAATTTGGTTTTGTTGAAATCCAGGAAGTGATTGAATTTTATACAATGTTCAGAGAAGCCAGTGGTATTTTTGTTTTGTAAAATTGACTTTTTATGTTCTTCAACACGAATATTTACATTCCTTCCTGTCTGTCCAATATAGAAAGCAGGACATTCGTCGCAAAATATTTTGTAAATACCACTGTTTTCTCCGATGTTAGATTTTTCTTTATTATTGACCAAGAATGACTTCAAGTTTCTTTTATTTGTACATTGTTTTAACGTTATTTTTCGATAGTCTGTTACAAATTTTGCTACTCAAATTAGGCACATAATTTATTGGGAAGTATTTTTGTTCTTCATTAATGTACAAATAAAAGAAACTTGAAGTCATTATTGGTCAATAATAAAGAAAAATCTAACATCGGAGAAAACAGTGGTATTTACAAAATATTTTGCGACGAATGTCCTGCTTTCTATATTGGACAGACAGGAAGGAATATAAATATTCGTGTTGAAGAACATAAAAAGTCAATTTTACAAAACAAAAATACCACTGGCTTCTCTGAACATTGTATAAAATTCAATCACTTCCTGGATTTCAACAAAACCAAATTGTTACATTCAGGTAACAAGGGTAAACGTCTTGACCTTCTCGAAATTATCGAAATAAGTTCCGCCCATAATAGTCAATTACCCCTTGTAAACGAACAAATTGATTTTCAGGTATCACCTTTGCTTTTGTCTGTTTTATAAATTACGATGCAATACTCTCCTGTAGTCAGTCTTGATAATGAGTTCATAGCTCGAAACATGTCGACTTTTTATTACTGCTAAGTACAGTATCTAAAGATTTTTTATATTGTGAAACATAAGCCAAGTGTTTTTATTTTAAAGTTTATACTTTATTCCTAATAATTTAAGTTAGCCCTTCGTTTATTTCTCGCTCATTTTTGGAGCTACAAGCGAAATTTTTTCGCAACATAGTTACAAACCCTCTATAAATTCTTTTTATCGGCCGCCATTTTTGATCCGCCAAGTTAATAATGTACCTAAGTAGATAACACTCATAAAAGCTTGGTCTTAAAACTTCCACGAGTTCGAAGAACGAGTAGAATAGTACAAAAAATTATCCGCTTAATTTTCAAGAAAAAGAAGTTCATAGCGAGAATATTTTTCTCTTATACTGTTTATACTTGAAACAGATATTTCGTCTATATTCAAATAGGCATATAAGTACTGTGACTCTGTGACGTAAGTATAAGCACAACAAATTTAAAATTTTCAATAAAAAACTATTTATTTATTGAAACATTAACGTAATACAACAAACTTAAAATGATTCATTCAATATTAAATATACTTAATTGTGAATATTTCGATATTTCGATCGCTCTTGCTTGCCATAGGAGGCATATTCTGTTGAGGCTCCGTTCTATGTTCTCTGATTATCTCAATTATTTCTGAAAAATTCAATTAAATTTTCAGAGAACTTCTGCCACTGTCCGAACTCGGTAACATAAATGTCTTGTTATAATTTCAGTTGACTGCCAGCTTAACACTTGGAGGGCCATTGTTCAAAATAATAAATCACCTTAAGTAATACACTGAAGTAAATAAAAATTAAAAAAAGTGAAAAACAAAAACCGAGTTTTATTTACATTATTATGATGGATTTTCACTAAGTATCGGCCCAATCAATTGGTTATTTAATACATTTTAGTAGATAATTCCATTAAAATTGCTTTATTTACGCAACATATTTCTTTTCGACTCATTATGATGAGTTTTTTTATTGTTTTGAAAATTCAATCTATTTATATTACTGATCTAATGAGTGGGGATATTCGAAGGTCTATTTATCATTAGTGCTGGTTAATTTCCTGGAGCTGGCAGACGTAATCTATGAAGCCTCGTTCTAAAAGGTCCTTCCTTTATTTTCTTGTTTTAAAGATTTGAATAATCCCGAGATTTTGCATTTACTCAACAAAGGAAAGAAGGTGGACCTGTAGATGCTCTATGATTACGTCGGCCAGCTCCAGGAACTTAACCCATCACCAATGACAAATACTTTCTTCAATTTCAGAAAGGTTGACCATATTTCGGAGAAATATCGAGTATTTGGATGGTTGAAGATGAAATATCTAATTGAGTATCATTATTTAGTTTTTATATCTAAAATATCAATGCTTTCTCTATCACCCTTCTCAGGAAAAAATGAAATACAGGCGTGTTTATCACTTTAGAGATTTAAGGGGCGGTTCAGATCTCAACAAGCCCGAACATTGTACAACTGGTTTTCAACATAGCTTTTCTTATATAGGTAATCTTAATTTGTATAATGCTCTTGAAGATAAATAAAAAGGTTAATTTCAATTTTTCGTGCAAAAAATAATATTTTGTTCATCAAAGCCATCGATAGTGTAAATAAAGTTGAACAAGGTCCTATGTTTGTTTGTAAATAATTTTTCTTTTTGGGTTTTTTCAATTTGAAGTAAAAATACTTGTACTAAACCGAGATAACTCGTCATTTTGACATAATATTGAGTACGTATATTACTGTGAGTAGTAAGTGAACTAAAACACGAAATAAATACCAAAACAAATATTTCGAACTAAGTAAAGAGCGAACAAGCACAAAATTCGGTAAATAACAGGGGACATACACATACAATCAGCGAATACTATACTACCACGTGAGTCACTCGCCACAACGAAGACGCTAAATACTTGGCGTGCAAACGCTAAATACTTGGCGTGCAAACGCTACATACTTGGCGTGCAAACGCTACAACCACTCAATTTCAATGTGAACAACTTATTTCGGCATTTTACATAATATTACGACTTGAAAGTTCGAAATAATACGGTATAGTACTCTTCGGGCAAACAGAAATGGTTGCGACGAGTTATTTCGGGTTAGTACCAAATTGCAAGAAATATCGAGCCGAGTTATTTCGGGTTAATAAGGCAAGCGGTTAAAGAACATTTAGAATAGGTTATATGGTTAATACTCTCAATATTTCTTTTTTCAAATTTGTGGGGGTATTTTTATTTATATGGCTGTTTACAGTCATATTCAATTGCGTTTTCTTCTTTTCTCTTTATTTGTCAGGCATATGTCTTCTCTGTCGTGACTTGCAACTGATGAGCCGTGTCTTGAAGATTAAGTGGTAGAGTAGCGCTTGCTAAATTTCGCCTTCTATGACTTTCCTTTGCTCTGTCTCACTTATTATGTGTATGTAAATGTATGGGACACAATAATGATTATAAATTTCTTGATTGCATTTTTTATAATATACACCGATGCGATCGTAACAAAAATATCCGATCCATTTAATTACGACCTAAGCTTTGAACGTAAATGCATTTAAGATGAGGAGATATGCGCAATTAAAATGTTGGAAACTTTAATATCGCAACAAATACTTATAATTACTCGAACCACGATACAATGTTCCAATAATGACGTTGAGTGACGTTTATCGTGATTATGTAAACCGAAAGATAATTTGTGATGGATAAAATATTCGAATACTATTCCTTCACATGATGCGCGATATGTTACTTCAAATATTTGTTTTACGTAAGGATGACATTCAAAATATTAACAATGTTTGTCATCGGAAGTAAATTATCGACAGATCACTTTAGGTACATAATACTAGTGTTCTTTCGTACTGATACAACTGATGGAATTTATCTGATTGAAGTGAAAGTGATTTTGCAATCAGAACACATTAATTCACTGAATGCCCGAGAGAATGCGCTCATTTTCATTATATGTGTAAAAATTTTAAATATATAAAAACTTCAAATTTTGAGGTTAACTTTGCCAATGTAATCTAACTGATAGAAGATATTCTGCGTGTAGAATAATTACTTACGATCACTTTTATGTTATGGAGGGGGGAACTGATTGAAAACGAAAGAACGACCGCTTAAACTGATCTATATGATCACTTCGTTCAGTACGAAAGAACACTACTAATATTAAGTGTATTTTAACAACTAATATTATTCGTATAAAAAATTTAACAATTTTTTGATGCGAAACTTCTTCAGCGGCGTTGCGATTTGAAAATTCGACACGAAAAAGAGGATTTGGCTTGCGAGAGAATGAGATAGAATACAAGTATACAGTGTTTCCTATAATTTTCGTCTCCTCTTTGTTCGGGCTTTCGTAGTCGCCCCACTACATGTGTGTTGTGTGGTCCTTCGTATTACCGAACCGAGAGAAATGGCGTCGTATATGCCTTATATTTGCTTCGGACCAAGCCTAGTCTTAGGCTATTTTTCTGAAGTGTGTGAATATCACACACATACTTTTTTTATCATTTCATTCAAAAAATGATTCAAATAAATAAATATACCTAGGCTATCCTAAACCCTCTCTAATGATGAAACCAAATGGCGAACCAACTTGAGAATGTGCTGATTGTCCCTTAACCAACAATATGACACTCGTAGCAACTTTTAAAACATGTTCATTAAAATTTCGAGAATTTCGTAGAAACTATCCAACTATTATCTCGTACTTAAAGTAGCTTGTTGGCCATCTCAATCTTATATCTACAGAACTTCTTTAAAAATGTCTAACTCCTTAACCAAACATTCATTTTACTCCTCGTATGTAGTTCAGATTTCACTATATGAAATAACTAATGAATACCATGTTCCTTTCAATTCAGTTGGTTCAAATTTCTCTTTCAGATAACAATATTCATTCACATTAAATGAATAGAGTTTCTCTAATTGATTTGGAATCTAAAAGTTTACGAATAAATATGCATCAACTTAAAATTTAAAAAGTGAGTGAATGCTTCAATATGTTTTAGATGGTAGCAGTTTCAACAGCTATTACTGCGAGTGGGAGTATTTAAATTGTTGGAATTTGAAGCTGGAAGTGTGAGATAATATAATACTTAGTACACTTTATTGTCTTTATTAATGATAAACTACTCTGGAACATAAAACACGAATACAATAAGAAATATTGAATATGAAGAATATGTTATAATATAATACCAATAATGTAGACCGATCGTCAAGGAAGTTAAGTTGGGAGGTTGGGACTAATGTTGACTTGGAAAGGTCATATAAATTATGTCACAGAAAAAATAAGGAAGCTTGTATACAAGTTTTATGAGCTCCGAAATTGTCTTCCTTTTAAGATATTGAAGATGATATACTATTCCCTTGTGGAATCATTGATTGGTTACGGCTTAGTCGTCTTGGGAGGTGCCTGCAAAACGCATCTAAAAAACCTGAACGTATCTCAAAAATGGGTTATCAAAATTATGTTATTTAAGAAAAAAATATTTCCAACAGATGTAATTTACTTACTTCATTGGAAAAAATACTTACAATCGAACAGTTCTATGTCAAGTCAATAATAAGATTTATGCTTAGTTCTTCATATTTCAAAAACAATATAAGACATAATAAAAATACTAGGAGCGAAACATATCAAAACGTCTTGTTAAATATCTAATAGTTCAACTTGTCAAAGGCATATTTGCAATGGTACCAAAGTTTATAATGCTCTACCTCAACATTTACGAACAAAACCATATAAAAAAATAAAAAAAGAAGTTGTACAAGGGATCTTAGGGGGCAATTTTTTTGTTATATTTCTAGAATAGAATTTACCTATTAGGTTTTACTTAAAGAAATACCCACCCCTAAAATTGTGTTGGTTAATTTTAGTTTTTAATTTCACATAGAGTAAGTATATATTTTTAAATTATATTAAGAATGTGATATAAGGAACCGCAAAAGGAAATAGAATAGTGTAATGAGCTCACACACAATACCTTATGGTATCATTGTGAGTTAAAAAAAAAGTAATAGTTAAATGGTTATTAGGATAAAATATATGTTGTAGTTTGAATTGTTACTATTAACTGAAATAAATAAATAACAGCTGACGACCCAAAGTACGTGAAGTCCTAAAACTGACCCTTCTCTGCATCTTTCTGTAGTATACGCCTACATTATTCCATCCACAATATCGTTGATATTTTCAACATACCTACTCTGTTCATCAAATGTTAATTTGATAAACAGCATTTTTCGACCAAAGTTTTGAGCTCGATTTCGTTGAGTGGTTTAGTCATTATAACATCTCTTTCATATTATTTGGTCCTGATAATACTTGTTCGCGAGTTTTGGGTTCTTCGATTGGGTTGGCCGCAAATAACTCGGGTGTAACCGGTGCTCCTCGCTGAACGCCTAATTTGAGGAATCTCTTCTGTAGCATTGTCCCTTTGGTTTCCTTGACCTTGATCTTCGTGGATGACTTGTTGATTTTCGCGGATGCGCTTCTTCTTCTTGGAAGATCTTACAAAAACTTCTTCCGTATCGCTTGCTCCAATGTATTCATTAATCAGTTCGTCACTCATTAGTTAAGGAATTGATTTAATTTTTACTGAGCTATTCAATTTCTCGTCCAAGAAAATGACATCACGACTAATTATCATTTTATTGGTACTTTTGTCTAATAAACGATTCGC
Source organism: Cynegetis impunctata (assembly GCA_030704885.1). Lineage (NCBI taxonomy): Eukaryota > Metazoa > Arthropoda > Insecta > Coleoptera > Coccinellidae > Cynegetis > Cynegetis impunctata. The sequence goes on along the minus strand of JARQZK010001473.1, from coordinate 264,035 downwards.
TTTAGACGCTTCGGAATATCCGGTGAAAATCAACTTTCTGGCTTTTTCAGAACAATATGAACATATTAATGAAACATTTTATTTTGAAACCGAATATATATATATATATATAAGTATATATATATATATAAGTATATATATATATATATATATATATAAGTATATATATATATATATATATATATATAAGTATATATATATATATAGATATAATATATATATATATATATATATATATATATGTATATATATATATATATAGATATATATATATATATATATATATATATATATATATATAAGTATATATATAGGTTTATATATAGGTAGGGTAGCCATCACCTAAATTGCCGAAGCCGGACAAAAAATTCAAAAACCCCGGACATTTGGGTGGAATTTAGTTCTTTCCCGGACACCCCGTAAAATATATTTTTTTCGGATAAAATAAAACATAGTTTATATTTTATCTTTTTCATTCATTCAAACTTCAAACCGCTTGTTTGCGATATAAACAAACAACAAAAAACAAATAAAATATCTAATAATATAACACAGTTTACAGTTTTCTCTTTTTGAAATCATTTGGAAACAAAAATAATCAGAAACTCTTTATTTTGGTATCATCAAATAAAAAACAACTTATAACGATAATTTTTGGTAGATCAATATAGATCAAATAGACTACATTCTACATTGTAACAACAAATTATAGGATAGGTAATCTAGTTCCGATAGATAGGTTACGTAGGTAACCAAAAGCCTAAATTATATATTAACTATAAATTAAAAGTAAGTAACAAGTTTTAATTTTTACGAGGTTCTTTTTAATAATTTAACTTAACTTGATATTTTTCAGACTTGCCAATTTCTGCCAAAGTGTCTTTCTTTTCCATCGGGAATTTTTAAAAGAGGGAGCAACTCAAATCTTTAAAATTATACTTTATTTTGGTCAGAGGAGAAACGGCGTGTGTATTTAGCAAGTTTCTCTCTGGATTTAGCTTGTATACGGCTAACGATTATAAATTAATTTTTGACTATGATTTAATTTAATATATTGCTCATCTTAAAATACATCGGGATTCCCCGGACACAAAATTCTTCCTATATAAATATATATATATATATATATATATATATATATATATATATATATATATATATATATATATATATAAACTCAATCAGGCCCACCCTATGAAACATAAATTCATCAACCTTATGAAGCCAGAAAAAAAAATATTGATATACCTATACGGACAAAATTTGAAACAAAAATTATTACAATTGCAATAGATCGGCAACACTGTTCCGCCTACATTCCCCATCCATCCATAAGGTCGCCGACAACATCGGTCGGTTCTCGGACGATATGTGCGGTCCGTCGCCGGCCGAGCGCGCGCCGATTCACCCAATTTTCGTCAAGGTTGAAACTCGAAATATTATCACTCTACTCGAATCGAGAACTAGAACTGGAATGCAGAAAACTATTTATTATGTTCTCTATTCCTTCGCTTACAACGCAACATATGTTGTAAGATTTTTGCTTTCTAATGGTCCGGTGTATTATTGCCAGGAATCGTGAACTATTTGCAATGATTTTGGATCATTTTAGCAGTGGAAGCATGAATCAATTTTCATTGTTTCTTTATAATTACCGAATAACCACAATAGCAAAAATTAATATATTTCTTTGAAAAAATTAAACACAAGGAGATACAATATATTGAACATGGTAAATAAATACAAACAAAAATGATGAGAGGTGTAGTGGGACACACGGCTATAAATCATGTATTAAAATTTTCATTGTTTCTTTATAATTACCGAATAACTACAATAGCAAAAATTATTATATTTCTTTGAACAAATTAGAAAACACAAGGAGATACAATATATTGAACATGGTAAATAAATACAAACAAAAATGATGAGAGGTGTAGTGGGTGGGACACACGGCTATAAATCATGTATTAAACAGCAGGCCTATGAAATAAATCCACAATGTTAAAATTTTGTAGAGTACATAACTACATGAAAACAAAAATTAGAATTACTTATATTAGGATGGAGATTAGGCTTTATATACTTTTTTTTCTCAAGGAAGTCTTCTCTCATTATGATTATGTCTACAAACATTGGCCCACGATTAAACATTTTTTTTATAACCATCGTTCATTAGTTCATCATACAACCTGAGATGCAACGAAAAAAAAAACTTACGCAGCAAGCTGCATTAAAAATGCAAGTTTTCATAACGTGTCTGTATATGTATGTATGTATGTAAGTATGTATATATATATATATATATATATATATATATATATATATATATATATATATATATATATATATATATATATATATATATATACATATATATATAATATATATATATATAGATATATATATATATATATATATATATATATATATATATATATATATATACATATATATATATATATATATACATATATATATATATATATATATATATATATATATATATATATATATATATATATATATATATATATATATATATATATATATATATATATATATATATATATATATATATATATATATATATATATATATATATATATATATATATATATATATATATATATATTTATATATATATATATATAGAGAGAGAGAGAGAGAGAGAGAGAGCTAGAAAGCTGGGAGAGGTGTCATTTTGCAAAATTCTTTATGCTCCTTCCAGTGATATCTATTATGCCATACGTTATAAGAAAAAAGTTTTTGTCAAAATGCAAATGCATATTTTGGCTTACTTAATATTTTTCCAAAAAGTACATAAGTAAGTAATTCAAAATTTTCAAAATTATTCTACAAATAATTAGTACTATTCTCAATCACCTGGCCAATTATAAAACTGGGTTGGTAATGGCTTCATTGTCAAAAAAAAGTTTAATTTACACTTGTTTTTCTTTAATAGGCCGTTTTGACCAAATTATAATACCTAATAATTTAAAAACAATTGGCATTTCATACCATTTAACACTTCTATTAATAAAAAATCAAAATACTTTCAACAAACTACAAAATAAAATATTCAACATATGATATGAAAAAGTGTAAATATCAGTTAACTACTGTTAATCACCTGGCAAAACTAAAATATCCAGGATGATGATGTGTTTCATTGTTGAAAGAAATTAACGACATGATGCTCATTTTTATGAAAGCTAGCTTGCATAGCTGCATTTTACAGAATAGGCATTAACAATAACTTTTGAACAATTACATACAAAACAGAAATCCCAAAAAAAATACCTATGCAGTGTTGTAACCTCGGTTGTAACAAATTCCACAAATTCCTAATGGCTCCATGATACGTGATGAATACAAGGCGTGATCAAGTTGCAAACTACAGAGCTTTTCAGCGATAATAATGCTGAAAATGAAGATTCTTCTGCATCAGAGGTAACAGTCCCAAACATACTCCCATACTGTACCACAAGCTCAGTTCAGTGGTTGTTCAAGCACTCAACATATCCCTTTAAGAACTAGGCAAGTCCCAAATTGATAATTAAAAAATTACATCTAAATATTATGCCACATCAAAAATGAAAATAATATCCTCATTAATAAAATGTAAAATTTTTTTGCTCCTGCTGATTTTCATCGCCAGATATCGATACAAACGATATTGAAGAACCTGTTCTCCAAAATCCCAAAAAAAAAAAATTATTTTCAAAGGAAAGCTACTTAGAAATCAATAATTAATTTTCCTCAGGTTAGTGTGAATTTTTGTTTTGTATGTAGTTGTTCAAAACTTATTGTCTATGCCTATTCAGTTAAATTCAGCTATGCAGGCTTGCCTTCATAATAATAAACGAGCATCATGTCATTAATTTCTTTCAACAATGAAACTCATCATCATCCCGGATATATTAATTTTGCCAGGTGATTAACAGTGGGTTAGTGATATTTAAGTACAGTTTTTCATATCTTATGTTGAATATTTTATTTTGTAGTTTGTTGTAAGTATTTTGATTTTCTATTCATATTAGTGTTAAATGGTATAAAATGCCAATTTTTTTGAAAATATATAATTCTTAAAGGTAGATAGCTATTATAATTTGGTCAAAACGGCCTATTATAGAAAAACCAAGTAAACTTTTTTTTAACAATGAAACCATTAGGTACCACTCCACTTTTATATTTGGCCAGGTAATTGACAATAGTACCTACTAACTATTATTTCGAAAATTTTAAATTACTTATGTAGTTTTTGGAAAAATATTAAGTCTTTTGACTTAATATTTTTCCAAAAACTACATAAACTTGCATAAAATGCAAATTCATATTTTTATGAATTTGTATTTTCAAAAAAACTTTTATCTTATAACGTATGGCATATTATATATCACTGGAAAGAGCATAAAGAATGCTGCAAAATGACACCTCTTCCAGCTCTCTATCCCAACTAGGACAGCTCCTAGAGCAATTTCAAAACAGTAAGCATAGAATGACCCATGTATATATATATATATATATATATATATATATATATATATATATATATATATATATATATATATATATATATATATATATGTTTCAATTTATATTTCAGCGAAATCTAAAATGTTGAGGTAAAATTTCATATTAATGTGTGTTGAGTTGACATGCAACTACCCACAAGTACTACAAGTGTTGATGGTGTATAAACTGAGGGCTTCCTCAGAAGACGTTGCTTCGAAAACCTTAAGTGGACCAACAATAATTACATTCGCTTATTACTTGCTATTTAATGGCAGTAGCGTTGTTATAACGAGCATACGAAAATGAGACCAAATTAATAGGTGCTCCAGAACTGTCAACGTTTTAAATACACCCGGAGTGGACATTTTGGTAAGAGTTTTGTGCCAATACGATAATCTTTATTTGATGAAAAATAAGTCCCATCGTTCATGCGCTGAAGAAGTTTGATGAACAGGAAATATTGCAGATCGTTTACGCTTCGCCAAAAATAGGTTCTCAATAGCGTATATAGACAACTTAATCATGAACAAGCAACTATTAAAGTCTTGATCGGAGCTGTTCTGCTGAATTCGTGTGTAAGGAGGGCCGCAGCGGTAATAGAACGTGCTACATCTCCTCGACAAGACAATACCTCTATCACCATCAACGAGTAAGACGCGGACGTAAGTTCACCGACCCCCACAGTTAGCTTCTGAGAGAAATTCGTTGTTCGTAGGACGAGGAATAGAATCGACAGCGGACGCATTTTGCGGAACGAAAGATACTCACTTGTCCGGCGATATGGTGCGAGATATCTCGCTTACGCGCCGTCGCTTTCGTTTTGCCGAGCGATTTTAGTAGTACATAGACATACTACGCAGCTCTCCATCTGACTCACTTTTCCGAAGATTGGATGCGTCGAGTTTCGTGTGCCGACGACATTCGCCGAACCAGTTTGGTAGCTTCGTTTCGACTTGCCGCCATCCTTACCGTGACAGATAACTACCACATAACATACTGTACGTAGTAACAATACAGCTGGAATCCGCGATCTTTGAATTACTTGTTCTACATGTGCCCCAAATTCATCAACGTGATCGAACGGCAATTTCAAATTTAGCAGGGTATAAAAGAAAAACGGAAATGTGCCCAGGAATGTTTCTAAGAAGCAACGTAGGGTTTGACACACTCTAAGGTCGGTCAAACATAAAACAATTAATTTGATTCAACACGTATAAAAGGAATATAGGTAATTATTAAAAACAAAAAAGACGAGAGGCTTCCTGGGATACCCCGGAGTTCTTTTCGCTATATGGTATGCGTTAAATGCAAGCACAATGAAATCAATTAACATAGTTTGAAAGTAATCAAATGAAAATTTCATAACGTATCCACTTTCAAAAATCTATTCATTCAATTATGATTTTTGTTCCAAAAAAAAACAAATTGCGCCCTCTATCGTGTATTTATCTTCTTCTAGGGAGGGGTTCGACCCCCCAACCAATTTACATCGAAATAATTCCACCCAAGATATCACGAAACTACCTACCTACAAAGTTTCAACCCTATGGCGCAAAATTGCGCCTTCTATCGAGTGAACAAGATTTATTTTCTTCCCCTGGGGGTCAACCCCCCTGGCAATTTGTACGAAAAGCAATTCCATCCAATATATCATACGAAACTACCTATTCACAAACTTTCAATCCTATTACGCCTTTTATAGTGTAAACAAGATTTATTTCTTCCCCAGGGGGTCCCAATTTGAACCAAAACCAATCCCATTCAAGGTATCTTTCGAAAATACCTTCTTACAAACTTTCAAACCTATTACTTCAAAATAGCGACCTTTATAGTGTAAACAAGATTTATTTCCTCCCCGGGGACTTCTTGGGGTATATCTGGATGGCACCTTGCTATTTGACACCCATATTGACCAAGTGCAAAAAGGATGTCGCAAGTAATATTTTTTTCTCCTAAGAACACTTAAAAAAAACTGTAGATCACGAAGTGCTTCTATGGCTTTCTATGCCTTATTTCAATCTCACTGCAACTATGCCATACTTACATGAGGTCATAACGCACAGGCAAATAGAATCTTTCAATTGCAAAGAAAGGCAGTCCGAGTTGTGGGGGCCTACATTATAGAGCAGATGTTAGGCAAACATTCCTAAACACTGTCATAACACTACAGATAAGAATAATATGTTTGGATTATCTCAGATTGATGAGGTAATTTATATAAGTAGTACCTATTTTGGGCCGAAATGTTTTAATAAACTTCCAGTGCATATTAAATGTTTCACAGAGAGTTTGTTAAAAGGCATTCTGTAGTATACAGGAATTCTTAGATGTGAATGCTACTAAGTATGTGAAATGTTAAACCTAGGTTTTTAGTTTGGTTGTTGGTTGGTACTTTCTTGTTTATAACTATTTTTAGCATTTTCTTTTTCTTTGGTATATATATATATATATATATATATATATATATATATATATATATATATATATATATATAATATATATGTTAACGGTATCCCTATACATCCCCTTTACGCAGCCCATCATTTGTTACGTCAGGACGGACGAGCGGTAGAAAGCGGACATGCGCCTTACCAATGAAGCAGTAGAGAATTACTGCGCACGAGGGTAAAGTCAAGAGAGTCGTCGAGTATGCTTGAACGTATGAACAAGTGGTTAACGTATGGAGCAATAAACGGAATTGGTCTAAATAGTTATTCTTATTTGTGTAGATCAACCCCAGTATTTAACATCAGAAGTGGGATGTATCCCGTGTTATACCCTGTGGCCATAAAAGATCATGAATAAACATTAATATTATATAGTTAAAATGGAAGATGAACCTCATATTCGTTACAGTGAAGTGTATTGTTAACGTATGGAGCAATAAACGGAATTGGTCTAAATAATTATTCTTATTTGTGTGTATTTACCCCAGTATTTAACATATATATATATATATATATATATATATATATATATATATATATATATATTTATATATATATATATATATATATATATATATATATATATATATATATATATATATATATATATATATATATATATATTATATTATTATGTATAATATATATATATTATATAATATATTATTATATATATATATATCATTATATATTAAATACATTATTCTTCAGCTTTTATTCATCCACTACTGGACATAAGCCTCTTCCCAAATTTTTCCACATGTCTCTATCTAGGGCAAGTTGGTGCCAGTTTCGACCATATGCAGTGTTGTAATCCTTCGAAGAAATAAAATGATTTTATGAGAGAAAAAAAATAACAGAGAAATATCGTGAGGATGCTGGAATCATTTCCACAAATACCTAATGGCTCCATGATACGTGATAAATGTAGACAAGGCGTGATCAAGTTGCAAAATACTATTCTATTCGCTATTCAGCGATAATAATGCTGAAAATGAAGATTATTCTGCATCAGAGGTAACAGTCCCAAACATACACCCAGACTGTACCTCAAGCTCAGTGGTTGTTCAAGCACTAAACGTATACCTTTATGAACTAGGCGAGTCCCCTATTGATAATAAAAAAATAGCATCTAAGCATTATGCCACATCAAAAGTGAAACAAAAAATCTCATTAATGAAATGTAAAATTTTTTGTTGCTGCTGATACTTCATCGCCAGATATTGATACAACCGATATTGAGGAATCTGTTCTCCAAAATCCCAAAAACAAAATTATTTACAGGGGAAAGCTACTTAAAACCCAATAATTAATTTTTTCTCAGGTGAGTATGAATTTGTGTTTTGTATGTAGTTGTTCAAAAATTATTGTTAATGCCTATTCAGTTAAATTTAGCTATGCAGGCTCTTATAATAAAAAACGAGCTTATGTCATTAATTTCTTTCAACAATGAAACTCATCATCATCCCAGATATTTTAATTTTGTCAAGTGACAGTAGGTTACTGATATTTACAGTTTTTCATATCTTATGTTGAATATTTTATTTTGTTAAGTATTTTGATTATTGAATTATCTTTTTAAGTACATCAGTGTTAAATGGTATAAAATGCCAATTTTTTTCAAAGTATATAATACTTAGAGGTAGATAGGTATTATAATTTGGCCAAAACGGCCTATAAAAGAAAAACAAGTGCCAAGTAAACTTTATTTTGAAAATGAAGCCATTGCCACCCCACTTTTATATTTGGCCAGGTGATTGACAATAGTACCTACTAACTGTTTGTAGAATAATTTTGAAAATTTTAAATTATGTACTTTTTGGAAAAATATTGAGTCAAAATATGTATTTTGACAAAAACTTTTTCCTCATAACGTATGGCATATCATATATCACTGGAAAGAGCATAAAGAATGCTGCAAAATGACACCTCTTCCAGCTCTCTAGCTCAACTAGGGTAGTAAGTTTTCGGTTTTTGGCCGAAATTTTGAAAGTTTACGCAGCCATATTTTGGAAACGGTCTGAGATAAAAATTTGAATTGGTATTTTTCTTAATTCCAGCATCCACAATGAGTATTCCAAATTTCAGCGAAATCTAAGATGGTGAGGTAAAATGGGTGTGTTGATTCGACATGGAATGACCCATAGGTGAAATTAATATGAAGCGTGTAAAGAGAACCAAAATGAGGAAAATACGACCTTATTGACGGAGCTCAGCTTCTCGCGCGTTTTTTCATTTAATACGCAATGAGAGAAGTACAAAAAGCGCCGTTATTGTTGAAACGTCATTCAAACAATGACCATGTTCCATGTTCTATCTAGTATAATAGAATCGAAGTTATCCACTTGCCACGTGAGGTCGGCAAGTTAGAAGGTGAAAGGTTGCCGCTCTGTTGCCAAACAGACGTGGCCCAACTACGGCGCTATGGACTAGGGCTGTCCTACGGCACCGACGAAGCGGCTAACGCGTTGATGGAAACTCGGCCGGCGTTATCGTCGCCTACGCACACAGACCGACAGACACCTGTGTACGGACATAGGAACGGAAAAGACCTACGCCTGAATTACCTAGACGGACGATTACGTCACACGCCGAGAATCGGTGCGATCAGCTGATCGGGTACTACAGACGGATCACAACACTTTCAGATCTGCCGGCTGCGTCGCGGAGGTTATCAGGAGTGCAACGCTACTATCGCCGGCTTATGTTTACGATTGCAAATTTTTCGCGAACTCATTCCCGTTGATCTCGATCGATAGTGAATCCGCTAGCGACATTCGCCGCCGCATCTTCGAAGGCGGATTTTCTCCTCCTCGACGTGCATAAGTAACGTCGGTCAGTCTTCGATGATTTATCAGATTTGAAACGTTTCGAACTATCTTAAAATAACACAAAAAAATAATCCGCCGTCATTTGGACGACATTATGTTTGCAGCGTATGGATAATTTATATCGAGTGATTCAAATCACTTGATTTTTAAGATTAAACTCATGATTTAATTGAAACTATTTTTTTATTCAGTAATATAAAACTATTTTAAAAGACTACAAGTAGAACGCAACGCTATTAAAAAAATTAAAAAATCGGCCAAGTGCGAGTCGGACTCGCGCACGAAGGGTTATCTACCATTGACTATGCCCCCCTTAACTATTTATTACCCCGAGGCGAAGCTAAATGGGTTATAGTCTCACGACAAAAAGTTGGGATCTGGCCCGATTTTAAAAATTCCAACGGATATCGATAAAATACATATGATTTCATCAGAGTAGTTTTGTTCCCAATTTTTCCCAACGAAGAATAAAAAATTACAGCGTTTTTTTAGATAGGCATTACGACATGCGCATGCGCCAAGGTCGATATGTACGAAGTCCTACAAAACATGCGTCGAAGTGCTCTGTGTGCCACGGTAACCAAGCGACGTTGATAGCTTAAGCTTAATTCTGCGTCTGTGTCTGCTCCCCATCTTATCAATTTGATTCATAATTTGCAGCAAAATAGGCCGGGATAAGATGTTCAAATTCGACAGTTTTTTTGCTAAATTTTCACGGATTTTATTCGTAATATCGACTTATTAATATATTTATTGCAATTATCCTTCATTTCATTCGTAAAATCGACTTTCATTGTTATTTAATTTATATAATACATTCAAAAAATATTGACGACATGCACATGCGCCGAGGGGCTTTTCACTACTAAAATTTTGTACACCTATTTCCGAAATCGGAAATAATTTCCTAATATTTGCGATATTTCCGAAATATTTCTGAAATTTCCTAATATTTCCGAAATATTTCTGATATTGCCGAAATGTTTCTTATATTTCCGATATTTCCTATATTCCTTTTATATTTTCGATATTTCCAAAATATTTCTAAAAAATTTTTCATATAAAACCTTATCGTTATTTACCAACTCATTTATATTTTCCTGTCGTGTTGCACTACATAATGGCAAAGTAAAAACATTACATTCAAAGGCTCAATCCAAGCCAAGGCTTTCATGTCTAGGCCCAAAAAATGTTATTTATGCGTTAGTTCCAAAAGAGTCATTTTTAATATAAGAATTATAGTTCTGGTGTCCAGTACTAAAATAACAAATGATTACCTCATCGTTGAAGCTTTGCGTATTAGTTATTTTCACGCAGACTCATAACTTTTTCCTCTAGGAGATATATCGGTAGCGTGGCGTTTTATTGAGGGAGCCCTTCAAACTTATGACCTTGGAAAAATAAAATTACTTTGAAGCTGATATTTTTTAGGAGGGATTATTAAAAATGTTTAATACCAAATGGCAATATAGTCCGAAAAAAAAATTTGTGGGCCAATTTTGATGTCCGACAGCTTAAACTTAATTGTTATTTTAGTCCTGGACCCACAACTATTATGGTCAATACCGAGGGACTCGCAGCTTAACGTGGAGTCAATCCACTCGTGCCACTAAAATTCATCAGATAGAAACGCAAAACTTCTACAGATGGTGGGTATCGAACCCACACATGCTATCCCAAATGACATTCGAAAGATTTAAAAGTCTTATAAGTAAAATGGGAAATAACTGAAATAAGCCAATTTCTTGAAAAATAAATTTTTGTTCTAGAAGGAGAGTATAGGTAGGTACTTGATGTTATGCTATGGATCCGTATTTCATTTTTTCGTAATTTTTTTCAATTTGCATTTTGTCCGTTCTTTTGAGGCTAAAAGGATGGGTTCCATTTAGTTTCAGAGGGCCATATCTTATAAACTTTTCTCCTACATCATATATATAGTTTTTTTTTGGCCAAATAAAGTTGCTCAAGTCCTCTTTCAAAAATTTAACAGTACAAATTAAATCGTTAATTTTCAGTACTCGTCCTAGTTCCCATGTGTTTTCATAATATATTGCATAATACTGCTCACACTCTATTTTTGGTGTAGAATTTTCTATTTCTTCTGTCTCTGAAATATATTCTCCTTCGCTATCACTAGTATTTCTTACACTATAATTTTCTTCACTTTCTGTTCCCGAATCAGTTTCAGAATACACCAATTCTTCTTTTTCTTCGTCTAATTCACTCAATCTTTCCTGATGTCTTTTAGATATTTTTTTGTCATTTTTTTTTACTCTGAATAGCCAACTTAGAGGTATTTCTCTCGGTATTTCTGTCCTCTTTATTGTCGCCTTTACTCGTTTTGGGCCCTCTAACCCTCATAATTCTGTCTACTGACAAAGGGTTGTTGTCGAGTATATTTCTCACATACCTATTTCCGAAACATTTCTCACATTTCCTAAATATTTCTGATATTTCTGAAATATTTCCGATATTTCTGGAATATTTCCGATATTTCTGAAATATTTCCGATATTTCTCAAATATTTACCACATTTCCTAGAATTTTTACACCTATTTCCGAAGTGAAAAGCCCCTCGGTTTTATCGTTCCTAGTGCTACGCAGTAGGGTGTCCTTCATTTTTTTATTTTTATTTTATTATTTATGAGTAAAGTAAAAGTACATCTGAGTATTTTGTGAATATTTCAAGTGCCTACCTGTTGCCATTATCGATATCGAGGAAAAAAAACGCGTTTGTTGTATACATAATTTGTAAAAATTTCAACCGTCTGGCTATCGCGGTTCTTGAGATACAGCCTGGTGGCAGACTGACATCGAAGTCTTAGTAATAGGGTCCCGTTTTTACCCTTTGGGTACGGAACCCTAAAAAGAATATAAACTTTTTGTTTTGAGTTATAACTAGAATTTCTTTCTTACAATGTTAACAAGTCGCTCTACGCCATGATTGATTTGGATATATTGTTTCAACATGAAACTGTCATATTATGGTGTCTTCTTATCTTTCCGCCCTTTATGTTCCAATTTTTCTTAAAGTCAAAGAAAAAATTACAAATATTTACTTACTCGATATAAGTTAATACCTCATACACTATATATTCAACAACAACTAACGAAATATGCGAGTTGTATTTAGACCAGGGTCGATAATTTTTGAAACCAAAAAAAATAATAGTAGGATGAAACCCATTGGAAAAGAAGAATATATTAAAAATGAAAGAAAAAATAAATTACGGGCGATCTGAGGTCGGGAAGGGGGTGAGTTTTTAAGGGTGAAAAACGGTTTATCTCGATTTCCGGCAAAACTACAAGCCCTATAGAAAAACGTCAGATGACAAAGTTGTAGGTAATGAAAAAATCTACAACTTTTATATTCACACTTTTTTCACATAACCTCAAAATGTATGTGAAAAATTCAAAGAACCAAGTTTTTGGTTTTTCATTTTTATCTTTTACAAACAAATTTTTTTTCTCAAAATTTGGTGAAAACTTACTTACTTACCTTCTCATGTCCCACACTTTTATTTATATGATTTGAAATATTTCGAAAAAAGCACCCTAATTTTCAATCGGAAATGCTCCCGTCAAAATATCAGCTTTTTTCAAAACGTTGGTGTGCTTTCTGTTCGTTGAAATCTCTTCTTTCCGATGGTGTGAAAAAAAATACATTACTATAGTAAATTTAACAGCAGTTACGAAATAACAGGTATGTTGTAAGGCCCAGACCCTCCTAGCCCCTTCACCAATTCGCTATGAAATACGTTTTGATGGGCTAAAATTTTCCGTAGGTCATATAAGTTATCTTAAAATATCAATAAATAGGCATCTACGCATATAATTTAAAGAAGATTCTACAACTTTCTCAAAATATTTTAGATGTATTATTAAATATTAACTTTATTAACTTATTTGTTTGGTAACATTTACTATAGTAATGTATTTCTTTTAACACCATCAGAAAGTAGAAATTTCAACGAACAGAAAGCACACTAAACTTTTGAAAAAAGCTGATATTTTGACGGGAGAAATTTCGATTGAAAATTATGGTTCTTTTCCGATATTAAGTCAAAATAAAGTGAAAAAATAAAAATTTTAAATCAAATAAATTACAGTGTATTTGGGACATAAAAAGGTAAGTTCTCACCAAATTTCGTGAAAAAAAAAATTTGTTTGTAAAAGATAAAAATAAAAAACCAAAAACTTGGTTCTTTGAACTTTTCACATAAATTTTGAGGTTATGTGAAAAAGTGTGAATACAAAAGTTGTAGATCTTTTTATTACCTACAACTTTGCCATTTGACTTTTTTCCATAGAATTTGTAGTTTTGCCGGAAATCGAGATAAACCGTTGTTTACCCTTAAAAACTCACCCCCTTCCCCTTCCCGACCTCAGATCGCCCGTAGTTTATTTTTCCTTTCAATTCTATTATATTCTCCCTCTTTTCCAATGGGTTTCATCCTACTATAATTTTTTTTCACTTTTTATCATTTTTAGAGGCTTCTACTCTGGTCTGATTGGGGAATTGCAATTTATACGTCGGTGAAAAAGCAAGTCAAGACAGAAATTTTCTTGCAAGTGCACAACAATAATTTTCAGGCGTACGTGATAGGTATATTAAAATAATCTAGATAAAGTTGAAAAAGGGAAGATATTTATTAAATGCAAAAAAAACATTTTTCTATAAAAAATCAAATTTTACCCAACCCCGACTACTAGCATCTAAGATGTTCAAATCAAACAATATGAACCTAAGAAGCTATGCATGACGAGGAGTCAACGAGACTCATAGCAGCAGAGCTCCGTTACTAAGATCGAATTTTTCCCTCATTTTTGTTCGTTAGACATACAAATCTTATCCCTTTTACCTTATGGATACCTCCCTGTGTAGGTACCTAATTTGAAGTTAATAAGTAGCTCAATTCCTTCAAAAGTTATCTGAGTGAACTTACACAAATTTTGATAGTTAGGTTATGCATCAAGAAAATCGAGGCCAAGGAGATCTAAAATGGATATAAAAACTACTCCCACTTCTCACTCACTGTTAATTTTCGATATAGTCCAATTGTTTATTATCTGAAGGAAAAATACGACTAAAAAAAGACGAAAATAAACATTTTATTGATTATTATAAAAAATATGCACTCATTATGAACTTAATCACTACATTTAATCTTAGTAATGATTGGTAGGTAAGTACAGTAGAACACATATGTTTGCAATTCAAGTTTCCAAAAATTTGCATCGATAGTATTGTTAAATCTTGTTCAAATTCATGAAAAACCAATTTAAACAATGGTTTTGAGTTTTCATCAGAATACTTTATGTTCAAATCACAACTAAGTATTCATCCCGATCCCTGATAATGATTACACGAATAGATAGGTAGGTAATAAATTTTTGAAAATTATAATCAATTCTCTACTTCAAAATCACACAGTATATGATAATACACTGATATTATACTCATATCTTCATACCTATGGGCCTCGCTATAGGCTATAGGTACAAAGTATCTTACTAAAATTTAAAAACACTGGTACTCACCTGACTACATCATCGCTATCATCAACTTCTACTGAATCCCTATCACAATTTGATATTAGACTCTATAGGACCTTAACGCAGCCTCATTACGTGAAATGATTCACATACGAATAGAATAGCACCTCATGCTACTGTGGTAGAAATCAAACTTCACGCCTCGCTTCCCGCATTTTTATTCATATAAAAAGTCATACTTTCCAAAAGAGAATAGGAAAACATTTTTTCAAACGTGTCAAAAAAATGTCGTTACGATACGAGTGCATGGTGTTTTATTTTGTTTACTAATACAATAGCGAACTTGTGATCACAAGGCATGTATCAATATACTTTGGGCGTTTTAATGACTAACGTTTACGTTCGAGCTCGATAATCCAAACCGTTTTCTAATGGAAAGCTCCCTGTGTACCAAATTTTAAGTTAATACTCAATTCCTTGAAAAGTTATCGAGGGAACTGACATAAGTACCAACCAACCGACCGAAAATTTCTTTTGATTAAATTAGTTTTTCTCGAGGTTTTTCTACACGTTTCGGGATATTTTAAGCCGATTTACTAAAAATAAACTTTTAGACCGTTACTAAGTAAGTATAGGTACTCATCAAGGGAACTGAAAGACCAATCAACCCATAGAAAATTTCGTTTGATTAAATTAGTTATAAAAGAAAAAAATTTCCTATTAAAATATCAATGCCATTAAATTACCACAAATCATTAGATTTGAAATGCAGCTACCTATATATGAAAATTGAAGAATGTCTTCTCTTGAATGTAGACAAAGCAAAATATTATTTTTCAACTGCAACATTTATTATAATTTAAGTAGGTACATCATTCATGATGATCCAATAGTTTATAGATAACGATATCTTCAGATAGAAAATTCCGATAACAATTAACATAAGCGATATGTTAGACGATAAATTAACATTCACAAATTTATTTTAACCAATATACCTCACCCCCAAACACACACACACACACACACACATAACACTACATGTGAAATTCCAACAATAATTAGAACTCTAAATTCGATAAAACGAAAAGTACTAGGTACAGACTTTTTCTATAAATTAAAAAAATAGGTGCAATTTTTCGAAAATTTTCAAGCCATACTTGGTAGGCACACAGGTATTTTTCGATATCATCAACACTAGAGTGGAAAGTAGTAAACAGCTCTGTAAATTACTTCAATTCATTGCAAAAATATTTCCCAGCTAGCTAACCTGAATACTTAATTATTGCTAAATAGCGATAAAATAATTGAATACGCAACCAACAACATAAAACATGTACTTATTTATTTCCAATTCCATTGTTAGAGGAATGAGAACAAGTACAGTAGTTCTTTTACTAGAATTACTTTTTAATCACAAACACAATAATTATATTCACTTTTAGTGAAAATATTTCCAATAACTGAATTATACTACTAGCATTATTTTTGGGACTACTAACTACACTCAATGTTAGTCTCTTGATATAAGGAATTTGCAAAATGAAGGGTTTTTAAAATGAGTAAAATTAGACAATCATTATATGGGTGCTTTTGGCAGTGTTTTTTAGCAGCTGCAAAGACTACCAGGTGTGCGCTGCCTTATATTCAATACTGAAATGCATATCGACACAAAATCGCCGAGTATATAGTAAAGAGCTTTCCATAGCATAACAAAAACAAAAACATAAGCACATGCTCATGCTAGTCAGTGCGCATTCGGAAGCGGTACAAACGATGCTTCCTCCTTTCAATAAGTCAAAAGTCCCGGTATTTCATTTTAATTCCATTTATACACTCCAAGGCCAAACCGAGTATAAATTATAAGTGACTTTTTAACAAAATAATTACTGAAATATTAGGTATTTACCTTTAACCATCCTCCTTGAGCTGTTACTAGGGTGTAAAGCAGATAGAGGTCCACTTCCCTCCCACCGATTGTGGGAAGCTTTTTGTAAGGGGTACTGAAAAAGCATCTATGAATTTTCATTCGCCAACTGGGTTTTTCTTCAACTTACCCCCTTGTATCGTGAAAGTGTTGTAGATCACGGAGGAAACCATCACGTTCCTTAGAATACGTGGCTGGGTCTTTTTCCAGAACCTGGGCCATACTTAGCACCAAGAAAAGCCGATAAAAAACCACCGCACGTGTCACTTTTCACTTTTATCCATACCGGGAGCGGGAGCCAACTCCAGGGCGCTATCACAAGGTTCCGATGTAGATATTGTTCACCTCCCGCAACTAGGGATGCTCGAACCTAGTAGTCGTTAGCCACTAGCCAGGCAGTTGACTCCCTGCGCTAGTAGGAATCACGACGCCAATAATGCGCAGTATCATCGCCAACGAGGCCAATAAACGTTTTTCGATACTTATCAGATAAATAAACACTGTTTACCGTAATTTGCAAGTACTCAAACCTTATGAAAATCCCGATTTTCTTCGTATAGGATATGAACAACTTCACTGCACTAACCCATGATGCTTGTCAAGAACGAAACCACAACATGGCTGCCGGTTTCTCCGTTATTATAAGCGCGAAAATAATGATTTTTAGATAACTTCTTCATTTTATTGGACTTTCATTGAAATCTATCGTTATTTCAGTTAAGCTTGTCATTTATTCATTCAATGTTACTCGTCCGTACTCATGAAATTTTGGATACAACACCAATTAACAAAAAATAGCAAACTTTTGACACACGAAATAATAAAGATCACAAATGCCATTTTGTTTATTACGTCACATCTATGAACGAATGCCTGAACTGCCCTGAACTAGTAGTTTACACGCAAACTATAAAAACGACTGTAGATGGCAGCACCACCGCTTGAGTAATACATTGAAATATTAGAATTATTTTGGATATTTAACGATTTAACTAGCTTACAAAATTATACTTTTCACGCAGTATATGAAGTGATAATGTGATTTACCAAAGTGGAATGTAACAAACTTTTATTTTGTCAATATTTCCGATAGTGACAGATTACTTTCTTATCAACATCATAATTCTCAAATTTTTCTCTTACGATTAGAAACAAAATAATTCGGAATACTGTGATTCAGTCCGACAAAAAGTTTAAATTTCTACAAATATATTTCATTCAATAGGCTAAAAATGTGTTCGATGCGGCCAATAAAAAAAAATATTCTGTATACAATTGTCAAATTTGGGTTGACAGTCAGTGATACCAATTTTGGCAGAAATTAAAAGTTCCTTTCTAGCTTTTCCCGTCTCCGTAAGGTTAGTCTTTGAAATTGTAAATATTATAAATCTTTTTTCATCATCTGGATTTTATTTTAAGGTTCATATTTTAAACTATAATGCGTAATGATATATTATTAATTTCACCTTAAGCTGTATATTTTTGAAGTTGCATAAGTTTTATTACCATTTTTCTTTTTGAATGTGTAGGGTTATGAACATTAGAGCATTAATATTCTCCTTAAATATCTGAAATTTAATTCTTTTTCAGGATAATGAAGCAAATTATAACAAATCAGACTGTTAAAATCCCTAAGGGGATAACCGTCTCTGTAAAATCCCGTGCTATCACTGTTAAGGGACCCAGAGGAACTCTGAAGAGATCGTTTAAGCATCTCGCTCTAGACATCCGTATGGTAAATCCAAGAACGTTGAAAGTAGAAAAATGGTTCGGTACAAAGAAGGAACTTGCTAGTGTTCGTACAGTTTGTTCCCACGTTGAAAATATGTTGAAGGGAGTAACAAAGGGTTTCCAATATAAAATGAGAGCGGTATATGCTCATTTCCCCATCAACTGTGTTACAACCCAAAATGACACAGTTATTGAAATTAGGAACTTCTTGGGAGAGAAATTCATTAGAAGGTATGTTTTAGGCTTTTATTATTTTCTAAATAGCTTATAAAATAAGAAATGTTTCTATAGAGGGAGGGTATTTTTGTTTGCGATTTTGAAATGATATCCAAATTTAAATACATATTCTAATAGTATCTTTTCTGAACATTTTTCTTGTTCTAGAGTAAAAATGGCTCAAGGTGTTACAGTTAAGAATTCCCAAAAACAAAAGGATGAACTAATACTAGAAGGTAACTCTGTAGAAGATGTTTCAAGATCAGCTGCTCTTATTCAGCAATCTACAACAGTTAAAAATAAAGATATTCGTAAATTTATTGATGGTCTTTATGTATCAGAAAAGACGACAGTTGTACAAGATGAGGAATAAACTTATAATTAAATAAGTTATTGTATGGTATGTTTTTCCTTTCTTCCAATTATGAAGCTTCACTGAAAAATAACTACTAAATAATGAATGAAGTTTAGTGATCATTTCAATATATCACTCTTATGGAGATCTTCTCTGGGTCATGAAATTTTACAAAATGTTTGTTATTTACTTACTATGGGCAAGAAATGATGGACATCCACACAAAGTTTGTCCCTAAATTAGCTTTTATGAGGCTGGTAAGATCTCCAGCATTACCTATCACTTAAAGAGGGGTTGCTTGTAATCAAATATTAACTAAGTGAATATTTCAATGATAGAATGATACTTATGATTTCTATGAGAAAATTATGATTTCCCTTCTAGAACCCAAAATAAAAACTTTTTATCATTTAAACATCCTAAAAAACATGTAAAAATGTTGGTAATTGTGGAATATAATGGCCTTGTCCAATGTTTGAACTATATTGATACAAGAATCATTACAATTGGGTGTTTTTGATTTTGGTATAATTTGTCAACTACACAAGCCATGCTTCAGCTACAAAGTTTGAGATTAGCTTTTTGTTTACAAATTTACTTTTTTATCAATTTCAAATTAAATGTTATAGTCAGAATAGATTTGATAAGTTTAAGGCCCTTTTTTGTTCAAATTTATTTCTGAATGTTGTGTGCATGAACATTTAGTATTTGTAATATATCAACAACAGAGTTCAGATGTATTGATGTTCATGAAAATTATTTCACCTTCAAATATCTGGCTGGGTATAATTCTTAGAAATCACTATCATCATTGACATACTCTGATAAACAAAGTTTTAGTGGGCTACAAATAATAGTAATTCATAATTACATTTTAAAACTCTTTGGCATAGGAAACAAAAACTAAAAGCCTGATATTTTGTATGTTACACATGCTACAAATTTGATTGACTACATGATAAGAAATCTAGTTAAAGGTGTTATCATTAAAATAAGTTGTACTGTGCATTGAGAACAGCAATAACTATCAATGTACACTTTCTGCATCTGTGGTACTTGAGAATGCACTGAAATAAATTATCTAGTTCATAAAGATTTAGTATAACATAAACTGGGTACATTATCTACTTCATGATAATAAGTTGAAACTTGAGTAATGAAAACATGAAAAAAATTATATTTGAAATAACTGAGTTTAAGATAGTAATGAAAAGTTGAAAATATATTAACAATTGAGAGAACATAACGTGATTATTATGGAGTAATAACCAGCCGAGTAACCAGCCTATTTGGTATATTTTTGAAGTTAGTGCCTAATAATTATCAATTTTAAACTATTAAACCAAATTTTTAAATATAACAAGATATGTGCCTCAAACTGTTTGTTTCAATTAATAATTTCAAATAAGTTTTGGGCGAAAAACGTCTTGCAACAAACGCCTGCAATTAGACAGAGATAACAAGACTGTCCTTCGAAAGATGTCTCAAAACCATTATATACTAGAACTACCCAGCAGTATATAGATTACTACAGTGAAAGAATCATAACAATCAGACTTGTTAGTAACTGAAAACAATTAGTTTTGTAGGAAGACCTATAAAGCGCATTCGCCTTTTTGTAAAATTTTCACAATAATTATTATTAACAAAGATAACATCTTAACCTTATATGTATATGAAAACGGAATGTTGTATACATACACACACACACACACACTGAACGTAAACTTTTTAATAAAATCGAGTTTTTTAATATTCACCAAGCCTGTTATTGCTAATAATTTTCTAAAAGTTATATATATAGATAGATAGACAGATAGATAATTTATTCATGGTAACATACACATTCAGTATTTCCACATGTCACAAAGATAAAGTAAGATTACATATTTCAAAATTTCAACACAATTAAAATACATGTCACAAAACATTAAAATAAAACATGTACAATTAAAAGGTTAAAAAGCTCTCCAAGTATTCCTGAACTGAATAAAAACATCCACTCTTCAACATGTTTTTACATCTGTTCTTGAATTCGTTTATTGGAATCTCTCTCATATCTAAAGGTATCTTATTGAAAACCTTTATGGCCAGATACCCAGGGCCATCCCGACACCTCCTCAACCGATGATACCTGCCAACAACATTATCCCGATATCTCGTCTCATGTGCGTGTACATTTCGATACGTCTTATATAGTTCCATATTCTTCCTCACAAACATGAGATTCTCCAAAATATACACACAGGGAAATGTCAACACACCAAGGCGTTTAAATGCCGATCTGCAGCAGTCTCGATACCCCAAGCCAGAAACAATTCTAATGGCCCTTCGCTGCAGCCCAAAAACCATATCAGACCTAGCAGCATGGCCCCATACAAGTACAGCATATGCCATGATGGAATGAAAAATTCCAAAGTAGGAAGTTTTCAACACTGCCTCCGAGACACATCCAGCAATGCTCCGCAACGCAAAACAGCTGGTTCCTAGTCTCTTGATCAAGGCATCGATATGCGCGTCCCACAGCAATCCCGGATCCAGTCGAACCCCCAAGAATTTAATCTCAGTGCAGTCATTAGCATTCTCTGTGTTCCTCAAAGAAAACACCATCCTCTGAGTCTTCTCTCTGTTCAGGAGTAGCAAGTTTCGCGCTGAACCAAGTCTCCAGTCTCTCCTGCATACCAGTCAGCTGCTCCACTGCATCGGTAACTGAATTGGTGGCAACCGAGGTCGTAGTATCATCGGCAAAAAGCTTGTACTGTATAGAAGTATCGGACACTGGTAAATCATTAATGTAGATTAAACATAGGATCGGTCCCAACACTGATCCTTGTGGTACTCCAGGTGTCACTTTTTTCATCGCCGATGAGGCCCCGGCAACCCTTACTAGTTGGTTTCTGTTAGAGAGGTATGAAGACAAGAGCCCAACACCACCGGCAGTGAAGTGATACAATCGAAGCTTGCCCAAAAGAACCCGGTGGGACACACAGTCAAAGGCCTTGCTCAAATCACAAAATAGTGTAGCCCTAAACTGTAGATCGTCAAATGATCCGAGTATATGCCTCATCAGATCCAGAATGCCCAAAACTGCTCCCCTGTCCCTCCTAAAACCAAATTGGGTCTCTGTGAAATAACCATTTTCCTCAAAATAATGTGCAATTCTAGTTCACATGCATTTTTCCACTATTTTTGACATAATAGGCAGCAATGATATAGGTCTATAGTTCTCTGGCAGTGAGTCATCTCCTTTTTTATAGATTGGTATAACCATGGCAGTTTTAAGCATGGATGGAAAAATATTTTCTTTAAAACAGAGATTAATGAGTTTAGTGAGAGGGTAGATGATGGTGTTTTTTATTGTTTTAATTAATTTAACATTCATACCAAATATGTCACAACTATTTTTATTCTTCAAGCTGTCAATAATATCTCTAACTGCATTAAATGTGACCTCACTGAAGAAAAATGGAGTATTGGGCTCAGAAACTTGTCCCACCAATGCTATGGGGTTCATCCGACTTGGTGTAATTTTATTTATCACATTTTGAGCTATCTCAGAAAAATAGATATTAAATTCATCCGGACTAATATCAGGTGTTTTTGGTTTCCTACATATATATATATATATATATATATATATATATATATATATATATATATATATATATATATATATATATATATATATATATATATATATATATATATATATATAAATAATATATATTATATATATATATATATATATATATATATATATAATATATATATTATATATATATATATAGTATATATATATATATATATATATATATATTATATATATATATATATATATATATATATATATATATATATATATATATATATATATATATATATATATATATATATATATATATATATATATATATATATATATATATATATATATATATATATATATATATATATATATATATATATATATATATATATATATATATATATATATATAATTTTATATTTATATATTTATTTATATATATATATATATATTTATATATATATATATATATATATATATATATATATATATATATATATATATATATATATATATATATATATATATATATAGTTTGGATCTGTTATGCAGAGAATAAATTCAATTCCTGTGTCACAAACAATATATAACACAAATCAGTAAACTTCAAAATCTAATTCGTAAAAAACGTGAGTCTCTTATACCTGATAATAATAATGATCTCTGATATTCAATTTCATCCTCGTGTACAAAATTTAAGCAATATTCAGTTAGATAAAAACGAAATGAATTTGTTAGAGAAAGGTCTGAGATATTGTCCTAATACAACAAACACAATATATAACACAAATCAGTAAACTTCAAAATCTAATTCGTAAAAAACGTGAGTCTCTTATACCTGATAATAATAATGAACCCACCTCTGATATTCAATTTCATCCTCGTGTACAAAATTTAAGCAATATTCAGTTAGATAAAAACGAAATGAATTTGTTAGAGAAAGGTCTGAGATATTGTCCTAACACAACAAACAGAAATGATTTTAAATTACTTTTTGTTAACACCGAACTAGCTTTAAATTCTTTAGACGACAAAAACTATGAGAAAGCTATTAAGTCAAACATTCAAAATAATAGTAAATAATTGAATTATATCAAGAAAATAATCTGATCTTATGCAAAGCGGATAAAGGTAACACCATTACTGTTATGGATAAACAAACGTATGCTAACAAAACTGAAATATTATTTTCACCTGATAAATTCTTAAAACTGAAGAGCGATCCGACAAACAAATATCAAACTGCAGTTAAAAACCTTAGTAAAAAGTGCCGTTTCATTTTCGGTAACATAAACTCTTTCCATTTAATTGTTATGAACGCACATGCACCAATTTTATATAGCTTACCCAAAATCCATAAAGCTGATTGTCCTGTGCGTCCTATCGTATATACAAAATTTGCAAAACCCTTAACAACATCTTACCAACTTTAATTGATCATAATCCAAAATATGCAATCAAAAATTCTTTAGAGCTCATAGATCAATTGAAAAATCTCGTAATTCCAAACAACGCCAAATTAGTTTCTTTTGATGTTATCAATTTGTACCGTTCCACACCCACTAAAGAAATAATTACGATAATATCGAATGAACTCGAATTAAATACAAATGTTAGTTCTCCTGAGAGAGAACAAATCTTAATGGCAGTAAAACTTTGTCTGAAACGAAGCTATTTCAAATTTAACAACATTTTTGAACAATTGGAGGGTTTGCCTAGGGGTTCACCTCTATCTCCTTTGCTAAGTGAAATATTCATGAGTCACTTTGAAAACAAAATTTTCAGCTCAGAAAATAAATTGATTAGTAATATCTTTTTTGGAAACGTTATGTAGATGATGCGTTTTGTATCTGGACAGGGACTGACAGTTGGATCAATTCCTCAAATTTTTTAATTCTCTTTATGGTTCAATTCAGAGTCAGAAAATACCTCACATACACTTTGTTTTTTGGACCTTGAAATAACTCAAAGTATTAATAATATCTCTTTTAATATATTCACGAAAACCTACATTTACCGACACACTCATCCATCACAATAGTGCTCAATCATACAAAATTAAATTAAGTGCATTCCATTCTTTCGTTCATCGTTTAGGTACTTTCAGTTCCACTATCAAAAGAAAATTATATTAAAGAAGTTAAAACTATCAAACTAATAGCAAGAAATAACGGATATCAGGAATCATTAATTGATAAGCTCATCAATAAAACACATAAAAAATTGTTGCTAAATGCAATATTTCCAGAAGTAAATACTAGCAAATTTTCCATATTTTATAGTATCAATTATATTAGCATTAGTGACAAAATTTGCAACAGATTAGCCTTGCATAACCTTAACGAATTTGTTAACAGCTGGTGAGAGCAAATAAAAAGTTATTATATATTTTTGAAGATTAGCGGGATTCTGCGATCCTTAACGTTAGCAAAGTGATCTATAATATTCTCATAAAATATTTTGTCTTTCGCCAAAAGTTTTACCAATTCCTCTTCAATATACAACAAGCTAATATCTACTACAAACTAATAAAACGATCCTGGCTCATTGAATTTCGTAAATAAGAACGAGCACTCTACGGAAGCCGATGTCACCGGGATAGAAACAATTAGACATAAGAGTTTATAAACTTGGGGTGAATCTTGATTCAAATCATTATCAAAAAGGTATTTAATAGTCCTCACATGATTTTCATTTTGCCCCAAAATTTCATTGTCATTATAAACAACACACAGTTCACTTTTTATGGCCACCTTATCAAAAAAAGTGTATTTTTGACATAAATTTTCCAAAAGGTTACATGGAAAATTAGCCGAAAATCCGGTAAACAAATTTTTATTGAGTAAGTCAAAGAAATGCAGTTCTTTCACATCAGAGAACCTTATTTCTATTTGACCCCTAATAGTATAGGAAGAACATTTTTGTTCCGCAAGAAGAGGCGAATGTTCTATGATCGTGTTTTTTTCTATGGTAGAAACCCGGAAGAGTGGCTACGATGTCAATCAACATCAATGGTGGCAAGAGAGACCCAACGATTGTTTTGTTATAGTTAATTACATTATTTTTACATTGTTTTTCCTTGTTGAATAGATTATTAAATCAGTCTAATTTCTTATACCATTCCACATAACCCAAAAGGTTATGGGCCCAGTTCACGATTGGTATTAGGAAGTTCAACAGAAGTTTTTCATTGAAAAATCCAAGTGACGCTGACCAACAAAATGGCGAGTGGAAGCATGGCAAGTTCTGCTAATCCCATTCTACAACTGAATGATGGACAATTTTTTCTAACTGGTTGTTCCGGCTCAAATGTTTTACTGGATGAAAAGCAATGTAGAGAAGTTGTGGAGGCGAAGACTCTAACTTTAACAGGTCTCTCAAACGAACAAAAGCAGGAAGTCGCTAAAAATGATGCTAGAGCAAGATCAATCATCGTCCAGTGTCATTACTGATAGGCATATAGAATATGTGAGGAATGCTGACTCGGCATTTGAGATGATATCTTCTCTGAAAAATATATTCGAAAGGAAGAGCACACTGTCAAGATTGTATGTAAGAAGAAGTTATTAACTTTAAAAATGTGATGAAAATGAGAAACTCCAAGATCATTTTATAAGTTTGATGGACTCATTCGAGAACTAGAATCAACAGGTAATCAGTTGGAAGAGGACGCATAAGGTGATGTCATCTTTATTAACTCTTTCTCAGAAGTACGAAACTGTTATAACTGTCCTAGAGACAACAGAGGCAAAATTAACTGTTGATTTTGTCAAAAGTAAGCTGCTAGACGCAGAACTGAAAATGACCGATGGAAACAAGCCCAGAGACAGAGCAATGTTCTTTTTCGTTAAGCAAAGAAAAATCTAATGAAAACAAAAAATGTTTTAGGTGGTGGACGTACTGGTCACTTCATTGCACAGTGCCGAAGTAAATCGAGGAGCCAAAAGCATGAAAACAAGCAAAAAGTTCAACAACAAAGGGAAGTGTAGAAATAACAATGAAAAAGCAAATGTCTGCAAGCAAGAAGAAAATGAAATTTCATTATAGCCACAAACCTCAGCTACAGCATTATTAGCCGTAAATCGAAAGGAAATGTGAGTACCATAAAATTCATTATAGATTTCAGGTGCAACACAACATTTAGTTTGTGGGGAAGTTTGAAGAACATATGTGTGAAATACAATTTATTGAGCCACATATAATAAAAATAGCCTAACGGTGAAAAAATGCATGCTGTCAAAAAGGGAAAACTTAAAGTAATGTTCCAAGGAATTAAAATAACAATAAATGCCCTAATAGTAGAAAAACTTTGCTTTAATTTGCTCTCAGTGCAGAAAATTAATGATGCAGTTACAAAAGTAGAATTCGAGAAAAATCAAGCTAAAATAAATTATTCGAGAAGAATTTATATTGTGTAATTTGAGAGAGGGTTGCACACAGTTTGAACTCTCAACTGCAAACAAAAAACAATAAATCAGATTCTTGCATCTTTAGTTAAGAATGAAAACATTTGCATTGAGACTTGGACATTTAATAAAAGAGGATTAGAGCTTTTGAACCTACCTTTTTCAAAATGATGTGTGTTCCTCATGCAGAAAAGGTAAAGCCACAAGAAAAGCCCTTCAAATCAAGCCACTGAAAGAGATCGAGAAGAAAGGTGAACTTCTGCAATACAGATATTTGGGACCATCACAAACAATAACAATGAATGAAGAGAGGTATTACCTCACAATTATAGATGACTTTTCTCATTTTACAGTTGTTTATCTGTTAAGAAATAAGGTGAAGCTGAAAGATTATATCTATTAAATATGTTTTAGAGTTGCAAAAGGAAAACATCAAGGTATCACGATTGAGATCTGATAATGGGAAAGAATTTTAGTACTTTAAAATTAAGAAAATTCTGTGAATCTAACGGTCTGAAACAAGAATTTACTTGTACATATACACCTCAGCAATAATTCTGTTGCAGAAAGAATGAACAGAACCATTCTTGACAAGGTAAGGTGCATGTTCAATTGACACAAACCTTACCAAAATTTCTTTGGGGTGAAGCCTGTAAGAATGTGCAGTTTATCAAATAAATCGCTTCACCTACAAAAGCACTTGAAGAAAGAAGAAGCATGATACCTGCTGAAAATGTTTGGTAGGATAACTGACCCAAATAGACTAAAAGTTTTTGGTTCGAAGGCTTTGGTACTACAGCTACCACGAGAGCAAAATAAATTGGAACCCACGAGGGGAGGAGGCGTTTATGGTAGGGATATGGTGGACCAGGTTACAGACTCTGGGGATCCTAAACTAAAATCAAATAATAATTTTCACGAGATGTTGTATTTGATGAATCAGTTTTTAAGTATGACAGAAAAACAAACTGACATTAGAGAAATACTTGTAGAAACTAATTCAATGATAATGTTATAGATCAAAACGATCAACAAGATGAAGGTGACCTCAACGAACAGAAACGAGAAGCAGAAGAATCAAAGCACTCAGCCAGGTATGAAGATTTTGAATTGTACATGGCTCATTGTATGGTAATCAGTTGGAGAAGATCTTCCAGAAACCTATGAGGAAGCTATGAGATGCCAGATAAAAGAAAACTGGAAGATTGCAATCAAGAAGAAGAAATAGAAGCACTTCAGAAAAATGAAACTTGGAAGATGGTATCGTTGCCCTGAAGGTAAGAAAACCAAATAGATAGCAAAGTGGGTTTTCAAGATTAAAAGGCACCAGATGGCACATCCTCAAAATTTAAAGCAATATTATGTGCACGAGGCTTCAAACAAAAGAAGGTATAGATTTACAAGGAAATTTTTGCTCCAACAACAAGATATGACTCGATAAGATTGTTGCTTTCTTTGGCGAACTACAAAAAATACAACTACATGCAGTTTGACATCAAAACTGCATTTTTGTATGGTGAGCTGGATGAAGAAGTTTATATGATTCCTCCACTTGGACTCTATGACAGAACTACCAATCTTGTTTGTAAGCTAAAGAAATCACTCTATGGGCTAAAAGCAAGCGCCCAGATGTTTGGAATCCGAAAGTTTTAATTCATTCCTAGAGAATTTTGTTTTTACTCAATCAGATGCTGATACAATGTGTTTACAAAGGTTATGTTAATAATTTCATAGTTCTGTTAATTATTTATGTTGATGATGGACTAATATTTTCTTCAGACAAGTCTACCATAAATATTGTGTTTAGAAGAGTTGAAAAACTGTTTTTAAAATTACTATTGGAAATGCAAATTATTTTGTAGGTCTTGAAATTCAGCATGATATAGAGGAGGGAACAATGTTTCTAAGCCAAGAAAATTACACAAGACAAATATCAGAAAATATTGGACAAGAAGCATGCTCATCCTGTAAGTGTACCAATGGATGTTAATTCATATTCAAACATTATTGATGGAATCAAGTGAGATCAGGGGATCAACTCATTCCATTATAGACAAGCAGTTTGGTTCTCTAATGTTTTTTAGCGATTGTTTCTCGACCCGACATTGCACAAGCGGTGGGAGTAGTTAGTCGTTTCCTAAACAACTACTCTACAGTTCATTGGAATATGGTGAAGAAGATAATTCGCTATTTGAAGGGGACAGTCAACATACGGCATACTGTACAAAAATGATACAGGACACTGAAAGGTTTCAGTGATGCAGATTTTGCAATGTGATAAAGAAACAAGACGTTCTACGACAGGATATCTCTTCAAGTTAAAATGGAGGTCCGATAACATGGTGTAGGCAAACTCCAGCCAACAGTTTCACTTTCAACAACAGAATCCGAATTCATGCTGCTGCACAAGCTACAAAAGAGGCCATTTGGTTGAGAAAAATTTATGTCTGACATTCAAGAAGACCTGCATGGACCAACACAGTTAATGATTATATAACCAGAGTGCTATCAAACTCATTAAAAATCCTGAAATTTCATCAAAGAACGAAACATATTGATGTTAAATTCAAGTTCATTCGTGAACATTGTGATTGTGGAGATATAGAACCAAAATTACGTAAACACAAAGGACCAGGAAGCTAGACATATTAACAAAACCCTTACCAAGAGTACAGTTCCAGAGACTCAGATCAAAACTTGGAGTTACTAGTTTGAAAACACAATATGAGGAAACTACTCTGCGTAACAAAAGGTGGGAGTATAGGAAGAACATTTTTGTTCCGCAAGAAGAGGCGAATGTTCTATGATCGTGTTTTTTTCTATGGTAGAAACCCGGAAGAGTGGCTACGATGTCAATCAACATCAATGGTGGCAAGAGAGACCCAACGATTGTTTTGTTATAGTTAATTACATTATTTTTACATTGTTTTTCCTTGTTGAATAGATTATTAAATCAGTCTAATTTCTTATACCATTCCACATAACCCAAAAAATAGTATACAAAATTTCATAAAATATTTGCTTATAGTGAAGCTCCATATCTGCGTAACTGAATTTCTTTCGTTTTGGGCTAAATTGAGTCGTATCATCAGTAGTTTGAAATACAGAAAATAGTTTTTTAAAATAAACTTCTGCACGAAATTCTGAAATTTTTTCCAAAAGAAACTTGAGCCGATTTCGTGAGTAAATTACATCTGAAAACTTGTGCTGTAAGATTTGAAAAACTATTTCTCTTTGTTCAAAAATTAATTTAAAGATGTTTAAAAAATATATAAATTCCTTATCCTGTAAGTAAGATATTAATCCGCGTGCGGTATTTAAAGTTACTTTATCGGTGAAAAATTCCTCACTTTCAACTATAGAATTAAATCCTCAAATCCTAAGCGGCCCCAAACAGAGACATTTGCCCTAGTAAAAAGTAAACACTGCCAACAAAATAATTTATTTTTTACCTGTGATCCGGTTAGGCAAGGATGTCTCTCATAATTTCTTGTATTAAAACCGCGGTTTTGTTGTCTGTTACGCTGCACCAAATTGTTTAATTCATGGGTAGGTCGCAATGTTTATATCAAAACTTTATCCTCATAACTTAGTGCACTAAAGTTATGGGATAACAAATATTCCATTAAGTCACCATTGAAATTTTTGAAATTAACTTCAGTAACCAAACTCATTTTAAAACAATACGCGAGCAATATAAGTAAACAAGCTGTTTTCGGCCATTAGTCACTACGATCACACTACGATTAAATTAATGCTTTCCAACGAATTCCCTCGATTTTACCCGAAATTCTATAGTTGTGATTGGTCGACATTGAGAATAACTACTTACCCCAATCATCTCAATCTTGTCAACGGTCTTTTCACTAATTCATGTTTCAATTGAACTCTTATAAAATTATAGTCATAAACATACTTTGATATATTTCTAGGATTAAAGAAATAAGACAAATGTGATTTAACGTTTTTACTCAATAAATTATAAATGCTATACATGAATAGCTACAACGAATTGAAAACAATTATTAAAAAGTAAGAACTAAGATTAGCTTCTCAATAAACTTAAGCACACTTAACATAATACAAAATCCTTATGGATTACATACACTCTTAAATATGGCGCTTATTTATTCATGTGTCATAGTGACAGAAGCTTACTGTGATGTATTATTGCTTGAAATGTACTGTTCTGTCATACCGACTTCGTTGCGCATTTGGAGCAATGTTATGAATCGTTTCGCCTTTTTCTCAATTTTGTTAGAACTCCTTTTTGTATTAAATGATGTAACATTTATCGAGAAGTAATGAATTTGCGGAGAGAACTTGTGCGTATGAGAATGACGCTGTGAATTACCGATAAATTTAATTGGTCCACTGTCTATGTTCAGTAGTTAATAATATTATTAACTTACTCCTACATGCTTGGAAAACTTTAACACCAATTAATTATTTTCATTAATTTTTTGTGAAAACAAAGCTAACTTCTTACAATTTCCACACAAAAAAATATTCATTTCGATTTGAATGATTGGTCGAAGTTAATCAGTCTTTTTTTAAAATAGTGATGCATATACTACACTCGATAAAATTTAGTTCGAAATCCAGTTCATATGAAATCTAAAACTAATTTTGAAGAAAATTTAAATTCCTATCGAGGATTGATATATTTTTCGAAAGATCTAGAATTTCGCTTGAACATTTCAGAATCTGAGTCTGGGGCAACTCCCTGATCAGCCATGAGCTGATTAACCCATATATCTCGATTTAAATCACGTTTAAAATTTTCTATATTATTTTGGCTTCCTATGAATTCTGCATCTGGGTTCATAGGATATCCTTTATCAGCCAGAAGTTTGTTGACGTAGATATCATTACTCAAATCGTAGGGTTTCATCGGTTGAGCAATAGGTCCATCAATTCTATTGTCTACATCGAAATCTTCCAAGTTGCCCCATCGGTTGAATAAGGGGGTGACTTTTCTAGGAAGCGTGTAATCAAAGTCGTCAAGAGGTTCGAGTTTTCCGAAGAGAGCCTGAATGAAAAAAGTGCAGAGAAATGAGAAGGTGCAGCACAGAAGGAACAAAGTATTAAGAATTTCCACACCCATTTAATAAAAGCAATATGTTCAGTGAGTAAAGATTCATTCAATTCTTGCGAATTAACATCAAATGCTTATTTTAAATATACGTTTATGATTTCTGCTTTATTCAAATTGTATGAATCTTATTTTCATTGTTAAATAACTTAATAATATTGAGTGAACAGAGTAAATAAAGTGAAGGAAATCTGCCATGTTGGTATTTCAACTATTTCTATATTGTTGAACGTGGTGCAATTATAAATTATTTCACATATACTTCCACGAGGTATTATAGGGCTTTTAGCTTTATTCTTTTAGCCCTTTGTAGCTGAAATCTAGCTCTTTATCTTTATTCCGCTGAAATCAGTTATTTTAAATTGAAATTAGTCATCTAAAATTGACGAAAACTTTTATTTGCATTTAACAGTTTATTTTGAGAGGATATATAGATTCTCTTTTTCAGTATTTGCTTCATTATTTATCAAAATTGAATTAATTGTTATCTAAAATTTTAGATAATCTGTTCTTACCTCCTTCATTCGAAAAGTAGGTACAAACCGAAAATTCACTAATCATATTAAATTTATTTCTTCTGCTAATTAGAACTCAATTAAAATCTTGGGAAAAAATGTTTACAATCGTTCAGTATTTTTATGGATTAATTATAGAAAATTGAACAGGTTGAAATAAGTATGGTCATATTTATAATGTTCGTCAGATATATATATATATATATATATATATATATATATATATATATATATATATATATATATATATATATATATATATATATATATATATATATATATATATATATATATATATATATATATATATATATATATATATATATATATATATATATATATATATATATATATATATATATATATATATATATATATATATATATATATATATATATATGAGTAAATCTTCTTTTACAGTCAAAAATATTTGCGTAGATAGCTGAATATTTAAGTTTCTCATTTAAAAATATGCAAAATAAACATTCACGTTGTACAATATTCAACTCTGTTCATTTGATAATATGATATTGAATATTTGTTTTATGAATATTCGAACATGAGATTGTTCTAAAATGCAGTTTGATAAACAATTCATGAAAGTAAATTAATTTGAAGGTATCCACATTGAAGGACGAATTCATGAAAGAATTAGTAAAACAACAGTCTCAAGATTTGTTTTCCACCCATTAACACCCACTTGAAATGCCACGCAACAATGGAATTTTGCATTAGAAATTAGGTACTGTTTGTAATTTTAGATGAGTGATTCCAAAGGCTAAGGTTAAATAGCTGGTTAGTAATATTGAAGTAACAATGCATGCAATAGTATCAGATTATAAAAAATTCAAAAATTAAACGATTATTATGTTAATATATTTTATTAAGTGTACAATAGATTCAATTTCATCGTTATCAGAATATGTTACACTAAATGCTAGGGAAGTATACAAGGTAATATATGCCATTAAAATTATTTATCCTCATATTAATATATACGTATTGTCTCCACAAACACCTTATCTGCAAGACTATCATAATACAGCTAACTTTATCGAATACAAATGATATTATAGAAAAGGAAATATGGAATTCGAGAATTTTATTAAACCTAATGGACAGTGCCAAAATTTTGACAAATTATATTGCAGATAGTGTTCAAGGTTGTATACTAACTGTTTGTTCATGCAGTTGTATTATATCAAGCTTGTTTCAATTTTTCAGGTGCATTACTTTGTTTACCAACCTCAGATTCGGCCCTTACGGGTATCTCATTTTCCTGGCTGTTCTCGATAGATTCCACGTCCCTGGGGGAAGTAACTGTTGACGCTTCTTCCTGGTCGGGCTTTTCCGGTTTCACTTCAATAACTCGCACTTTGAAGAATGCCCCACCATTTTCAGTTGCTTTTCCATATTTAGTTTCGTTGATTACAACTTTTTGACCGTTGATTATCTGCAATTAAATACCTATTGATCATAGGATTCTAGAAGGTTCAGATCTTATATTAAATATTTGCTCGTCAATTTAGCAACTTCATTTAGTGATATATACATCGCGTATCTTTCAGAAGTATATATTCAGTAGGCAAGCAGAAGCATTAAATAATTTATATATCCTGCATAGTACTTCGAATACACATTTATAATGTAGTCACAATTTATAAGGTCTTACTGGAAAGCTCATATAACACCCTGATAAAGGCAGAAATGATAATTTTAAGTGTCTAATTCAATTAAGATTTCATTCCGAGGATGTTTCGCGGAGTAAGGGAACCTCCTAGACCTCGATTTTTGAGGTTTTTTTATGACTGATACTCCAGTGGTCCCCATCAGACTGAATGAGCTTACATTTTGGAATTAGGGAGTTTATGAATGCACAAGCTCTATCGAGATTTAGATCAATTTAGTCAAAATTTTGTAGCCTTAAATCTATGGGCATAGGAATGGCGAGGAGATTGCATAACCGAAATTGTTTAATACTCGGTTATATGTAGGTATGTAGGTACTTTATATCAGCGGTTCCCAATTTATTTTTGCCATGAATTTTTTTGGCGACTCCCTACTATGTCAACATTAATAAAAGCGAATTTATAGTAATGTTATTTTTTAAACCTCTGACACCTTATTCTGTACATTTTGTACCTGATGTTTGACTTAAAATGAAAGACTAATTATATAAAATAAAAATTCTCATTGCACGTAACTACTTCAGTGGAAATAATGAAAAACTTTATTAAAATAGCAAAACCGCACTAAAATTAGGCTTAATATTTTTAAACCCCGGAACATCTCTGTCCTTTTCATGGAACCCCAGGGTTCCGCGGACCACCACCATATGGGTAACGCTACCTTAATTATTGTAATATATATATATCAGTGGCGGCTCGTGAGGTTTTGGTTTGAGGAGGCTACAAGAGGTGTTAAAAAATACACCATTGGCGAAAATTTTTAGGATTTCAAGGTCAATCGCCTTATAATTTAAAGAAAATCAAAGTAAAACAAGCACCCTAAGCTATTAATTTGTTTTCACTTTCGAGTGTCTACCTTAAGACCTACAACTCCTATTTACAATATTCACAAAAACTCTTCTCAGCCAATTAATCAATTCATCTATTCATCAAATTTTTTTTTCTTTTGAAAAATAGGTACCTACCTACCTACTTAACGAATTTGTTAACAGCTGGTGAGAGCAACTAAAAAGTTATTATATATTTTTGAAGATTTGCGGGATTCTGCGAAATTTAACGTTAGCAAAATGATCTATAATATCCTCATAAAATTTTTTGTCTTTCGCCAAAAGTTTTACCAATTCCTTTTCAATAGACAACAAACTAATATTTTTCAAACGATTCTGGCTCATTGAATTTCGTAAATAAGTTTTAATTCTCTTAAGAGTGGAAAACGAGCGCTCTACGGAAGCCGATGTCACCGGGATAGAAACAATTAGACATAAGAGTTTATAAACTTGGGGTAAATCTTGATTCAAATCATTATCAAAAAGGTATTCAATAGTCCTCACATGATTTTCATTTTGCCCCAAAATTTCATTGTCATTATAAACAACACACAGTTCACTTTTTATGGCCACCTTACCAAAAAAAAGTGTATTTTTGGCATAAATTTTCCAAACGGTTATCTGGAAAATTAGCCGAAAATCCTGTTAACAAATTTTTATTGAGTAAGTCGAAGAAATGCAGTTCTTTCAAATCAGAGAACCTTATTTCTATTTGACCCCTAATAGTATCCAAAATTTCATAAAATATTTGTTTATAGTGAAGCTTTATATCTGCGTAACTGAATTTCTTTCGTTTTGGGCTCAATTGAGTCGTATCATCAGTAGTTTGAAATACAGAAAATAGTTTTTTAAAATAAACTTCTGCGCGAAATTCTGAAATTTTTTCCAAAAGAAACTTGAGCCGATTTCGTGAGTAAATTACATCTGAAAACTTGTGCTGTAAGATTTGAGAAACTATTTCTGTTTGTTCAAGAATTAATTTAAAGATGTTAATATATTAATTATATTATAGTTAAATATATTAACTCCTTATCTTGTAAGTAAGATATTAATCCGCGTGCTGTATTTAAAGTTACTTTATCGGTTAAAAATTCCTCACTTTCAACTAGGTATAGAATTAAATCCTCAAATCCTAAGCGGCCCCAAACAGAGACATTTTCACTAGTAAAAAGTAAACACTGCCAACAAAATAATTTATTTTTTACCTGTGATCCGGTTAGGCAAGAATGTCTCTCATAATTCCTTGTATTAAAACCGCGGTTTTGTTGTCTGTTACGCTACACCAAATTGTTTAATTCAGGGGTAGGTCGCAATGTTTTTATCAAAACTTTATCCTCATAACTTAGTGCACTAAAGTTATGGGATAACAAATATTCCACTAAGTCACCATTGAAATTAACTTCAGTAACCAAACTCATTTTAAAACAATACGCGAGCAATTTAAGTAAACACGCTGCCATTAGTAACTACGATCACACTACGATTCAATTAATGCTTTCCAACGAATTCACTCGATGTCACGCGAAATTCTATAGTTGTGATTGATCGACATTGTATGAGACTGGGTTCCTATCCGTGTTGCCATTTACATGTGTTTTGCTTTTCTATTGCAATGAAGTATTCATTCGGAGTATTTGCACCGTTGTTTGCTCTTCTGTGGCAGGCATAATGAACGTTGAGAATATACTTTTCTAAGCCTTCCGAAGCGTTGCCACAAATCTTGAAATGAATGAAATGCAGTAAATGTAAATACCTTCTATCTTAATTAATAAATTATATTATATAATGTAGGTTGAAAGGAAGGTAGGTGCATAAAATAATATGATTTTGATTAATTTGAATATGCTGAATAATGCTGACTATTCAATATAATATATTAGTGATACACGGAATATTATTGAGGAGGCTTAGCCTCCTTAGCCTCCTTTGACTAGCCGCCCCTGATATATATATATATATATATATATATATATATATATTATATATATTATATATATATATATATATATATATATATATATATATATATATATATATATATATATATATATATATATATATATATATATATATTCATTGAATTTAGTTACCTGACTTTATATATTAAATGGAACTTGTGTTTTAGAATTAATGATTGTAAGAATTTTTATATTATTATTTATATATTATATATATATATATATATATATATAATATATATATATATATATATATATATATATATATATGTATATAGGTATATATATACAGGGTGACCCGGAGCTACGTAATCGGTCCATTACTTTTTTGTCATTGACGAAATCGATATGAAATTTTCATAATTTATAATAAAATTGTCATAACATTCTTTATACCTAAAATGAACATTTTTCGAGTTATCAATTTTTTTCGTAAAATTTTGACAGTTGCGTCTTCAACAAAAATAGGCTATAACTTCTTTGTTAGTAGGTCTATTGGTATGCGGTTTGGATTTTCGTAACCTTGAAACAGTGTTTTATTTATTCCTTGTGAAAATTTTCTATATTTCTAACTTATTATCTGATAAAATCTAGGGTGAAAAGTTGGAAAATTTCAAACGTTAATAACCTTCTTAATTCTAATGGAATGCTATGTATATTTTTGAATTTTTAAATTTGCTATTCAATTACCTTTCTATTTGTATAACTTTTCCCTATACCTAAACTTAATAATAACAAAGATATTTCACAATTTTGTAATAATTTATATATCAATACACCTGAGATATCGTCTAGCGTGTTATTTTGACGTATCCATGGATACCTATAAAGAAAATTATTTAAAATCTAATTGAGTCACCTAATCTAGTATTTTTTCAGTTAATAAAATGGATTTTACGCGACAAGAAATGATGGTTTACTGTATTGGAGAAGCGGTTTGAAATGTTCTGCTAGCTAGTAGAATTTATCATCAAAAATATTCTGATTCTGATTCAACTACGTTTTGAGATTCTGTTATTAATAAGCATTGATTTCTTTCTGTATAACATTGAAATGTATAATTTGGAGTAACTGTTGGATTATGCGAATGTACTACTCCTGACCAAAATGATAATGTCAAACTTGACATAGCTATTTGACATCAGTCTAGGTACTACAAACATATGTTGTTTATAAACAACAATAATTATTGAATATTAACGTCTTAGAATTACTATTTTTTCAATATCTTTTCGGATATCAGCATCAGGTGCTACAAACCTAATGAACAGAAAAGGTGACACAATTAAATTTTAAACAATTTTCGTAATTTGTATCCATGGATACGTCAAAAATAACTCGCTACTCGATGTCTCAAGTGTATTGATATATAAATTATTACAAAATTGTGAAATATCTTTGTTATTATCAACTTTAGATATAGAGAATGGTTATACAAATCGAAAGGTAATTGAATAGCAAATTTAATAATGCAAAAATATACATAGCATTCCATTAGAAATAAGAAAGTTATTAACGTTTGAAATTTGCCAACTTCACCCTAGATTTTATCAAATAATAAGTTAGAAATATGGAAAATTTTGACATGGAATAAATAAAACAATGTTTCAAGGTTACAAAAATCTAAACCGCATACCAATAGACCTACTAACAAAGAAGTTATAGCCTATTTTTGTTGAAGACGCAACTGTCAAAATTTTACGAAATAAATTAATAACTCGAAAACTGTTCATTTTAAGTATGGAGAATGTTATGACAGTTTTATTGAAAATTACATAAGAAATTCGAAAATCAAAAAATATACAGGGTATTCCATTTGAAATAACAAAGTTGATATCACTTCCGTCAAAACCGGAAGTGCAGTTTTCGTCGAAATAATTTTGAAAAATAGACTTAGTCAGATCATATTTGCTCTGAAAATTTCATATCGATATCTTCAACGACAAAAAAGTTATGGACCGATTACGTAGCTCTGGAAACCCTGTGTATACAGGGTCCTGCAACAGTGGCGCGGTCTTCCATATCTCTATTTTGGAAACAGATAGAAATCTGTATTTCTATAATATTACCTTATTGCTCGAGCTCGACAAAATAAAAATATTGTCGGTCACACAGGGTGTTCAATTTCTTCTGGACGTATATCAACTAGGTTTTTTCAAATGTCAACCTATATTTTTTGTCGCCTTTTCGGTTTCTACATGGAAAATAAAAGATACTTTATATAAATCTTCATTTCGAAAATATTTACGGTTTTCGAGATTTTTTGCATTTTTGATTTTTTTTTTCAATTTTGGTCACTCAGAATATTTGAAATTATAAAGTTGTGCCAAGTCCAATTGAAATTCATTTTTGGTCAAATATTCTACATTGGTAAATCTCTCAAACGATATATCTGAAATCAACCTGCGATATACAGGGTATGAAAAATCGCTTGCCACATATTGTAAATAAAAATGTACAGAATCTTCCTTATTTCAAATGGAACACCCTGTATATTATAGATCCAGAAGAAGCGCTAAAAAAAGCTCCATAAATGTCATGAAGTATTCCCTATGGTTAAGTTTACTAGTTTTCCTTAAAACAGCGAAAAATGGCAAATATTCGAATTTCTTCGCTATAATCTCAATGAACGACTTTTTCCAAAAATAACCTGTTGGTAGATAAACAAGTTGTGAATTAAACCACAAAATATTCATCGTATATTCAAAATAATTTCAATAATCTCCAAATTTGAGCCATATTCTTTCGATTTAAAACACCCTTTCAGCGAATAAAATATGTATTGGAAATCGGGTAGCCTGGCAAATGACAGATCAAAATATTTGCTTTCAAATAAGTATTGAAATCTTTAGTGATTCGTTAAGTAGAATTTTCGATATGATTTCATCCGAATGTTGTTAAATTATATCGAAAGTTCAACTTAACGAATCACTAAAGATTTCAATACTTATTTGAAAGCAAATATTTTGATCTGTCATTTGCCAGGCTACCCGATTTCTAATACATATTTTATTCGCTGAAAGGGTGTTCTAAATCGAAAGAATATGGCTCAAATTTGGAGATTATTGAAATTATTTTGAATATATAATGAATATTTTGTGGTGTAATTCACAACTTGTTTATCTACCAACAGGTTATTTTTGGAAAAAGTCGTTCATTGAGATTATAGCGAAGAAATTCGAATATTTGCCATTTTTCGCTGTTTTAAGGAAAACTAGTAAACTTAACCATAGGGAATACTTCATGACATTTATGGAGCTTTTTTTAGCTCTTCTTCTGGATCTATAATATACAGGGTGTTCCATTTGAAATAAGGAAGATTCTGTACATTTTTATTTACAATATGTGGCAAGCGATTTTTCATACCCTGTATATCATATCGCAGGTTGATTTCAGATATATCGTTTGAGAGATTTACCAATGTAGAATATTTGACCAAAAATGAATTTCAATTGGACTTGGCACAACTTTATAATTTCAAATATTCTGAGTGACCAAAATTGAAAAAAAAAATCAAAAATGCAAAAAATCTCGAAAACCGTAAATATTTTCGAAATGAAGATCTATATAAAGTATCTCTTATTTTCTATGTAGAAACCGAAAAGGCGACAAAAAATATAGGTTGCCATTTGAAAAAACATAGTTGATATTCGTCCAGAAGAAATTGAACACCCTGTGTGACCGACAATATTTTTATTTTGTCGAGCTCGAGCAATAAGGTTATATTATAGAAATATAGATTTCTATGTGTCTCCAAAATAGAGATATGGAACACCGCGCCACTGTTGCAGGACTATATATATATATATGTATTATATATATATATATATATATATATATATATATATATATATATACATATAAGCGTCTATACCGATAATTCTACTCCACTTCTTTGATGTTTTCCCATGACTCATTTCTTTGTTGTTAGATAAATAGTACCCTTTTATTATTATTTTCAAACATTACGTAGGTAAAGGTTTCTTTGGTTTCCCTTACCACCTGGTGATAGCAATTTTGAATGTTAATATTGAACTGAATGGCATATACAAGGCAGCCCTGTTTTTTCAATTTTTTAAATCAATAAATGTCAAAGAAATTTCAATTACGAATATCATAGTGGAACGTCAATTTTTTTAATAAAATCGAGTTTTTCAAGATTCAACCAGCCTGTTATTGGCTATAATTACAATTATCAAGAGTTATATATATATATATATATATATATATATATATATATATATATATATATATATATATTAATATATTATATATATATATATATATATATATATATATATATATATATATATATATATATATATATATATATATATATATATATATATATATATATATATATATATATATATATATATATATATATAACATACATATATATATAGAGATATATATATATATATATATATATATATATATATATATATATATATATATATATATATATATATATATATATACAGGGTGATTCATTAAGGGTGGCGACCGGCCGTATCTCGGAAACCGTATGTCCTA
Organism: Cynegetis impunctata; assembly: GCA_030704885.1. Taxonomy (NCBI): domain Eukaryota; kingdom Metazoa; phylum Arthropoda; class Insecta; order Coleoptera; family Coccinellidae; genus Cynegetis; species Cynegetis impunctata. The sequence continues at coordinate 221,903 of JARQZK010001473.1, read as the reverse complement.
GAATTTGGGGAAAAAATTCTTATATGAAAATCTACCCTAAAAAAATGATTAAAAATATTTTTGAGTCCATAGTTTTCCGCTAGGTGGCGCAATCTACCACTTATAAAATATAATTGGATTTTTTACGAAATATTCCCCAATTAAGGCTGGTAAAAGATAACAACTTTAGAAACTACTGTCTTAACTCTACAACTTTTGTAGAAGTCATTTTTCTGTATTACCTATTCTGAAATGGTGGGGGAAGTTCTCTTTCTTTGAGATAAAAAAGACTGTAACTCCATAATGCATGAACCGATTTTCGAAAACATAGACTCTATGCAAAGAGTATTGAATGTAGATTTCAGTAACAAATAACAAAAACACTTTTAATTTTCCAATCGGCAACTAGAGGGCGTTATGTAACACCTAGCTCTATTTATGATTTTTTTTGAGAAATTTCAAATGCAATGCTATAAATCTAACTAGCTAACAAAAAGCCAAATTTGATGACTTATTGACCTGTCAAAACCGCGAACTGATATCTCTTTTCATTCCAAAGATATTGGCATTTTTTGATGAGAGTTGATGATTGTTGACTCGCCCTGTAAGGTGGAAGAGAAATTATGTTGCTAAAATTGTAAAAAAATTACAAGTAGAAACGCATCATGAAAATATTTACTAACATTACATAATGAAACAAAACTAGTCCGGTCAAATTAGACCAAAAAATAGGAGTGAAGTTACAAAAATTCGCACCCAGCTGAAAATTAGTAGGATTGTTCAAAACATCATTATAAATGAAATCTAAAAAGTCCTCATCGATCCGATACGTGCAAAAAATTTACTCGGGGTCGAATGTCACAAAAACGGGTTTTTTGCGATTTTCAGCAAAGCATTAAGTTTTATCATGGAATTAGTCTAGACAAAAATTGTAGATCACCTAATTATCTATAAAAAACGTTTGAATAAATTTTTTCTTCAGAGCCACCGTTTTTGAGATCAACGATTCAAAAAGTTGAAAGAAAAAAACACTAGCTCAAAGGTGGCGTTGAAACGTGCATATTATGATGATTACAACTCTTTCAACTTTTTGAATCGTTATATCTCAAAAACAGCGACTCTAAGAAAAAGTATTTTGAAATTTTTTATAGATAATTATCTGATCTACAATTTTTGTCTGGGCTAATTTCATGCTGTTGTGAAATAATATGATAAGGATGCATTTTATAATCCCTTAATATTCTTTGCACCAAAGAATAATTCAATCCTAGATCTCCTGCAATTTTTCGAATAATCAAATGGGGTTCAGACTTAACTAACGCCAATACGTTAATAACATTTTCTTCATTGCGACTTCTACGTATCCTATTTCTTAATGCGACAGGTTGAACATTGCCGGTTTCTCGCAATCTTTGTGCCAATCTTTTGAATAATTTCCGAGAATGACACCGTCTTTCAGGATATCGTATCGCATACTCCCTTTCAGCAATTACTTCATTTTGTAGACTTTCAAAATATACACTGACCATATCATATGCCTCTTCATTTGAATAAAAAGGCATTATAAAAGAGTTAGTTTGCAAACAGTCAGAATAAATTTGACAGCAATAAAAACTTAAAAGTAAACAATCATAAAACATTAGTGTCATTTCCATAGGTAACTTGCTGACTTTTGAAACATCTATCTCTCAACAGTTTAACATCATTCGTAATATTGCAGCTCGTCCATGAACATAAAACTATAAGAGACCGTTTGAGAGATTTGGGATTGAATTTTTACCCGAAAATTTTTATCCGAAATAGTTCAAAGCAAATACTGGCAAGCATTTTGAGTATTTAAAATAATGAGATAGTGGGAGCGTTTTGTAAATTTCTGTTATAAGTAGCTCCCTTAGTTTTGTTTCATTATGTGATGTTAATAAATATTTTTGTGATGCGTTTCTACTTGTTATTTTATTTTCAAAATAATTTTAGCAACATAATTTCTCTTCCACCTTACAGGGCGAGTCAACAATCATCAACTCTCATCAAAAAATGCCAATATCTTTGGAATGAAAAGAGATATCAGTTCGCGGTTTTGACAGGTCAATAAGTCATCAAATTTGGCTTTTTGTTAGCTAGTTAGATTTATAGCATTGCATTTGAAATTTCTCAAAAAAAATCATAAATAGAGCTAGGTGTTACATAACGCCCTCTAGTTGCCGATTGGAAAATTAAAAGTGTTTTTGTTATTTCTTACTGAAATCTACATTCAATACTCTTTGCATAGAGTCTATGTTTTCGAAAATCGGTTCATGCATTATGGAGTTACAGTCTTTTTTATCTCAAAGAAAGAGAACTTCCCCCACCATTTCAGAATAGGTAATACAGAAAAATGACTTCTACAAAAGTTGTAGAGTTAAGACAGTAGTTTCTAAAGTTGTTATCTTTTACCAGCCTTAATTGGGGAATATTTCGTAAAAAATCCAATTATATTTTATAAGTGGTAGATTGCGCCACCTAGCGGAAAACTATGGACTCAAAAATATTTTTAATCATTTTTTTAGGGTAGATTTTCATATAAGAATTTTTTTTCCCAAATTCTAGGACATACGGTTTCCGAGATACGGCCGGTCGCCACCCTTAATGAAACACCCTGTATATATATATATATATATATATATATATATATATATATATATATATTAAATATATATATATATATATATATATATATATATATATAAATTCAGTGATTACATACTGCTCAATAACACATTTCAAAAGAATTTTTTTGTTGGGTAATGTGTTATTGAGCTGCTCAATAACACATTACCCAACAAAAAAATTCTTTTGAAATTTTATTGCATCGAAATTCTGAGAAAGCTAAAAACGTAGAGCAAATAAGACAAGTATGTTATTAGTTTGGGACGCCATTTCTAAAACCGCAAGCATATCGTCGAACGTATGAATTTGAGAATGTTACCTTGGTTACGGAGGTGGTATTTCCCTTGCCCAAGTCCAGATCCGGAATAGCGGGGAAGCCGAACCCTGACAAATCGTCCACGTTTGTGACTGTGCCGTTGCTGCTTCCAAATCGGTTCAGTAGGCCATTCAGCTGTTCTCGCATTCTCCTCATCATGCCTGCAGGGGTAAAGGTATCGAAAAATGAATTACTGAATCGAAAACTTCGGATTTTAAATCGATCGTATGCGCTAATGAAATTAGCGCCTATTGTTCGTTGTCAGCCTATTTTGTTTTATATTGTATATAATAAGTTCTATATAATGCTTTTCGCTGAGAACCCTTACATGTACAAAATTTGATTCCGGTCGTATTGCAATCCCGGAATTCAATTTGACAGATCACGTGGTTAACAAAAATGCAAAAAAGATGTATGTATAGTCATTTTAAACCATGTCTGGTCATTTTGATTTATTAAGTTGAATAATAATCTCCTGTAGAATATCGTGTTTGCTACAGGATTAAGTTGATTTTTGATTTTTTCGAAAGGTCAAAGTGTATTTTTGTACCTTCATTTGTTAGAGACGAAAGCAGTTGTTTTATTTTAAGATAAGTTTGTTGAACTTACTTTATCTGACAAGGTTCGAAATATAAATATATCTTTAAATATGAATGTTTTTATTAAATTCTTTGCGACTGCAGTTTCGTAGTACTATTACATTTTCAAGTGAATGAGGTTATATATATATATATATATATATATATATATATATATATATATATATATATATATATATATATATATATATATATATATATATATATATATAGATATATATATATATCAATAAAAAAAGTCGTGAGCAGCAGAGGTCGCAAAGTCGTATTTTTCGCGCGAAATGCATCGCGTCGAGAAGCGATTCCAACGAATCGAATTATATTTTGAAAAATCACATTTAAACAGCAAATATAATTAAAAAGTAGAAAATAATTTATTTTATAAAAGAAAATTGCGAATTGCATCGTGTTCGAGGAAAAGAATTGGAACCAACGAACGAAAATTTCTCAACCATCAACTCAATCCAAGTATCAAATTTCAAGCCTCTTTTAAAAAAAAAAATTCGCGAAGTGCATCGTTTACTGATACCGAAGCAGGTGGATATGCGATTTGAACGGAATAGTCTCCGAGCGGGGCAGCGCGACTGAGGAAAATGGTTGAAACTTAGCACTTCCTCATCATTAACTCAATCTACGTACCAAGTTTGAACCCTCTTACTCGATTTGCAGAAGCTATTGAGTTTGGCAAATTTTCAAAAACCACGAAAAAACAACAAATATCCTCATACAAATGACGGCGGTTGGAAAAATTTTGCCAAATTTAGGTTTTTCGTTCTGCAACGAAAACAATTCCAGATAAAAATAATGCAGCTCATTTGGTGTGATACGAACAACTGGAGATATCGTACAGGGTAGGATATTTATATGAAAATTAGGAATATCTACGTAAAAATGGCGGCGGTTGCAGAATTTTACCCAAATTTTTGATATTTTTGTTCTGCAATGGAAACAATCTCAGGTATCAAATTTGAGCTCATTCGACTCGATGGGAGCCGCTGGTACCTGCCTACCGTTCAATCAAAACTGATATTGGCAATAGATGAAATTTGGCATAATATTAGTTTCCGTAGAAGTTAAACCTATGACGTTTTTCTTGTAGTTAAAGGTCAAAATCCCAATGTCGCATCAAAAAAAATCTTTCAAGGATCATAAACAAATGCAGTTAATTCAAACCGATTAGTAGACGTCGTCTATTCGCCAAGGTGAAAATGATATAATATGGATATTTTGAAACATTGCTGTCATAAAACATCGATATTTATTATGGATGTCTGGAATCATATAGAAGGATTTGATGTTTTCCTGAGGGCATGATAATATCTCGTGAAATATGAAACAAATTGAATTTTGAATTCATCATGTTTTAAGTTCATTTCAATAAATCGACATTTAAAATTGCATTATTGCTATTTGAATAATTTCGGCTTTAATTTCGACTCTTATAATATGTTGGTTTTTGATGCAGATTAATTAATTTCAGTTGTATCCAAATGGATAATTTCGACATGAAAGACGCAGTTTTGGATTCTGATTTTCTTTTGACACACTGATCAATCTGATACATAACTATGGACATAAGCTTATAAAGCTCCAAAATGTATTAAAATATTTTATATGCGGAAATATGAAACATTCTATTACGAATTTTTTCCATCATATATAGGAAGAATTAGTTTCATCTCACTTTAGAATAAAAGTACTGAATAATGAAGAGGAGAATTTTCGTGATCGCTTCACATAAATAATCTCCAAATAAGTATTACGCGGATGATGATCATTATGTTCAAAACAAATATTTTCATATGCAGAATTTAAATAATGCATTGGTTCAATGTTTAAGTAGATTATAACATGTTCCATATATTAAAATTATACGTTTTCACCTTGCCGTCGAATGTGATGATAGCGATAAAAGTCTTCTGCTCGTAGCATCTTGCAATTCTGTCACTAATCAACCGCCGCCACCGGAATACTAAAAATCTGCTCTACTGCAGTCATAAATAAAGCTATAAAGTCACCCACATCAAAAAGTAGGTGTGCCAATTTTGCCGAATGCAGAACTAGTAGGCCTTCTACTTCCTTTGTCGTTTTGTTAATTATTGATTGAACGAAATGAAAATTTAGTTTGCCATTATAATTAATAATCAACTTACCTTCCATACTTTGGAAAACATCGAAGGGACTGTCAAAGAAGCCGCCAGAACTGATGACGCCTGTGTCGACGATTGGTTGGTCGCCATATTTGGGATCTATCAATTCGGTTTCATTTTGTGAAGCTGAAACAAAAAATAAAATCTTATACCTATCTAAAAATGGACGTTACATATATATTACAGGAGAACTCAAAACTTCAACACCGTTTGACTAATCATCGCCAGACTTGGCACATTTAAGTGTTTATCCTGTAGAAGCCTTTTTTGTGAAATAATTATTATGAAAATCCAACTGTGCAGTTTCTGTAAGATTGAATTTTGTGGAACTCATTGCCCTGTAGATGGTAAAACGCATTCGTCATTTTGTATTAAGAAATTTTCTTGGTCAAAAAAATTGCGCGTATTTAATTCCTCCCTCAAGTATGTGTGAGGGAGGTGGCCTGTAGTTTTAGGGATGAACTTCTTCAGCCAGATCAGAGGATACTCTTGTATGTATAGGTGCATTAAGGATGGGTGAGTATCTTTATGGAAAAGAGGGAGTGTGGGTAGGGTTCAGAGGATAAATACTGGCCCAGCATTCGCCTTGTAAGAATGCAAGCAGTGACTTGCATTACCCGGAAAAAAACTCATGGCAGACCAGTCGGCCTCGGGGTTCAAACCCGAGACCTCCCAAATACTAGCCAGAGTGCGTAAGAACTCGACTAGCTAGCTTGGTAAACTTGTGAGGGAAATACCACTGTTTAAGTATCTTTTTGAGATGATGAGATGATGGCGTGCAAATGATATTAAACTCGCTGAGATTGGTTTGATTGACCGGTGGCCTGGATGTTTCAAGAAATATAAACTAAGAAACCGATATATGGGGGAGCCAATATTTAAGAAGAACAGACGAACATTCATAATTGAAAAAAAATTTGTTCCCCCATGTTTTTTATTCACGTGGTTTCTCTATTTTTATAAAATGTTGTGGTACTTATATTTTGCTCAAATTTTTAATATCTGTTTTTTCGTTTATAGCGTGATTATTCTTTTTTATATATATATATATGATATATATGAAAAAGAATAATCAAGCTATAAACGAGAAAACAGATATTAAAAATTTGAGCAAAATATACCACAACATTTTATAAAAAATAGAGAAACGACGTGAATAAAAGACATGGGGAAAAAAAATAAAACTTTTTTCAATTATGAATGTTCGTCTGTTTTTTCTTAAATATTGGCTCCCTATATACCTATTGGTTTCTTAGTTTATATTTCTAGAAACGTCCAAGCCACCGGTTAATCAAACGAATCTCAGCGAGTTTAATATCATTTGAAGTATAGTGGAAAGGTGGGTGAATAAGTAAACAATCATAAATATGAATTCATTCGAAATTTTGTGTATACGATTAATGAAATAAGTGTCAGTGTTTCCGAAGATAATTTAAACTAATTAAAAATTTTTCTGTGATATTTATAGAAATTGTTATGTTCCTTCAGTGTTTTTTAATTTATCGACTAAATGTAACTTTTAACTGTAACTTTGGTGACAATAATTTTTCTTTCTCTCCATTGTACTCCTTGAAAAAGGCTTCGTGAAGCCGAAACGTCGGAATGAATGATTAAATAGCAAAGACAAATGAATCTCCATTTTAGCTAAGGTACATTCCCAAGAAAAATTCAAACATTATCACATATATATTTCTCTGGCTTAAGAATAAAGATTTTAATATGTATATATATATATATATACATATATATATATATATATATATATATATATATATATATATATATATATATATATATATATATATATATATATATATATATATATATATATATATATATATATATATATATATATATATATATATATATATATATATACACATATTTATATATATATATATATACATATATATATATATATATATATATATATATATATATATATAATTTCAACCGTAGCAAAGCGTGGCCGAGATGTATATGAATCGGAATACCTTTCACCGTCTCAGCAAGCCAGCCAGGCAGTGCATGACTACTATTTGTTTAGTTACCTATTCTCTCTCGTGAAAAATTAATTAAAAAAAAAATCAATTATGATCCATTGAAAAGTACGACCTATACTTCAATTGCAAATATCGCAACAAGTATTTAAAGAGCCTCTCGTGAGTATATGTACCGAGTTGTTAAGCACTATGTTAGTGTGCTCTGGAATTCCATAGGCCACTGTTGCAAAGTACACCTGTTCATGACAGAAAGTATTTATCCTCTGGACGGAATTCTGCATTTTCGATTTAAACAGGGAATTGTTGGTTCCCAATATCTTTGGCGTATGGCGCTATGGGTTGTTATCCATATAGTTGTTCGGCCGGAACTAGCATAATGTTAACTTGGAGTCAAGTAAGCTGCACTGAAGATATCCAATAATATCGAAACAGCTGTACGCAAATCTTGAGTCGGGGTGACTTCACATTTTCTATAATTCACTGCTGCATTGTGAATGCAGATTTCGCGTCACGGAATACATATAACCTGCTCCCATGGGATTTTCCTTGTTCACTTTATGTGATATATGAAATTGACTAATATCAACTACTATATTTTTCATAAATTGATTGCAAAAAATAAATCGAAAGTTACGAATTTCATTCGTCCCACAAGTATATACCCACAAGTATATATATATATATATATATATATATATATATATATATATATATATATATATATATATATATATATATATATATATATATATATATATATATATATATGCAAGGGAGGCAGGCCCCTTGAGTTATGAGTAGGAACTCCTTCAGTCAGATCATAGAATACACTTGTATGAACAAGTGCATTATATAATTTATAAAAGATAATGGATGAGAACTGATAATTTATAGAAGATAGGGGGTAAGGCGGGGTTCAGTAGATGAATACCTGCCCATCATTCGCCATTGTAAGTTTGCAAGCGATGACTTACCTACATAAAAAACTCATGACAGACGAGTCGACCTCGAGATTTGAATCTGGGACCTAGCTTTGCGAGTCAAAACACTTACATAGCTCGGTAAATTGCCCACTTATACCGTAAATATATGAAGCATTATATTCTAGAATATACTTATATAATATAGAATATGCCGTACGTAAGAAGTGAATCAATAATAAAAACAATATTTTTCTATCCATTCCAACGTATTCAATGTATTCATGTTATTCACATGTTAGACCTTCAGCCAGACAGTTTGCATATATCTTGAACCAATTATTCAATTTAAAATCTTGAACAAGATTTAAAAATATTTGAATAAAATATGTAGCTACATCAAATATAAAGTACATCTGTGATTATTTTATAAAATATTAAACGTTCTAGATTGTTAAAAAAAGGTCAATGTTGTTCCTGATTATATCTGTTTTATAATATTATAGCCGTAATTTTCAATACTTTTGAGTGAATAGCAAAGTGAAACCTTGGTTATTAAAATTATCGAAATTTTTTGTTCTTATAAAAAAGACCATAAAATTTTAGCAATTTTCATAACCAAGTATAATCACTTTGCTAGTTATACATTAAATTCTTATTGCTTTTCGTGATTCACTAACATTGGTAATAATGTGTATGAACAGGAAGGTTAAAAATAGATATCGATTAATTGTACGTGATGTAACAATGTAATCATTTTATAATTTATATCAAATAATAGTTCTCCAAGCACGATTAGATGGATCCGTACTGGACAATCTTGATTTTTTTATTCAGAAAGGATTATTGCTGCCAACACAATAATATATTATAAAATTAGAAAAGATGATGAGTATTCAGTATTATATCCCATACACTAATTTTCTTGAACTTAAAATATTAACGAGTAAGTCATTGTTTCAAGAAAAACAAAAAAAAATACTGATCTGCCCCATGTAGCTACTAGAAGTTTTTGATTTGCCAAACTTGGTGGTCCAAACCTTCCTTGGGGCAGAAGAGACTTCAAAAAGGTCAATTTTTTAGGATTTAACGATTGTTTTCTTGTCTTGGGCGCATTGCACCAGGATTATGACACTTGGTCATAGAATTATCGGTATTCTTAGATCAAAGATTACACTTTATTATAGAATTATTGGCATTCTTTGATCAAATATGACACTTTATCATAGAACTATCGGTATTTTTAGATAAAAGATGACACTTTATCATAGAATTATTGGTATTCTTTGATCAAAGATGACACTTTATCATGGAACTATCGGTATTCTTAGATCGAAGATGACCTTTAGATCAGTGCCAGTGGGGGTATTTCCCCCCAAGGTGTAAAACTGGATTTTCTGAGATGTAAAAACAAGATGATTTTTTATTGTTGTTAAATTATAACGCGGTCGAAAAGACCGTTGTGCGACTAGCATCATTATATAACTGTTGAATAAGGTTATAGTAATTTCCAGAGATTCTCGAAATTTAACCTTCACCAATATTGGAATCGGGAACTCACTCGCGCAATAGTAAGATACACTGGCACGACTAACATCGGATTAATAAGGTCAAGTCCTTTTAGTCGTATTTTATCCCACAAAATGCATAATCTTGCAGTGTATGGAAGGAAAGCAAGTCAGGTGCGGGAGTATTTTATTCATCCGTTTCAGCCCCCTAGATCACGATTTTCGAAAAATTTTTTGTAAAAAGAGAAAACAAATTTAAATGAGAAAAAAAAATTACTGATCTATATAGGTATAGCTGGAAGTTTCCGCATCAGCAACTGCCATATGCATCTATTTATATACATGATTTGAAACAAATATTCCAATTTATAGTTCGTTTAAAGTGAAGCCATTAAAAAAAATATATGCCAATATTGTTGGGTATAATAATATATACATACTGTCTTGTTCTTTCCTCTACAAATCGCTGTTTTTTATTGCCATGAACATAATCCTAATCATTTCAGATAGTTTACGTTCTCAGTGCGTATTGTATGAATATTTGTCTCATATTAAAAAATATTTTATGAGAATATATGTGTATTTTCACATATTCACATCCTTGAATATGAAGGCAGTGATCAAAAATATGATCACAAATTCACTTAGCCTAGTAAAAATCTAGAATTTCCTTTCCGGCAATTCTAATACCTATTAATTTCTCTGCTGAAACGTTAATACAATTCTGAATTTACCCTTGTAGAACACAAAAGCTCATTACTTCGAAAGTTCTGAAGCAAATCAAATTAATAAACTAATTTCAATCCTTTCATAGGTTGGGAGACAGAGCAAGTCGAAATAATGCTTACTCAAACAATATAACAATTTATTGTATCTTACGTATTTAATCAGTTAATTTTCATTTCCTCAATGAATACGTCCCTGAAGTCGGTCCAGGTCAAGTTGATGGCTGAATTATGTATCACGGTTTGACAGAAATCTTTTCGGAGTATAAGTATATTGCGTACAAGTACCTGGAAAAATGTTTCTCGTTTCTCAAGTTCACCAGAAAAGATACTATTAAAAAAGAACACCCGGTTACAAGAAGTTACTTTCCCAATATATTATTCGAAATTAAATAGTAGGCCAATGAAATAAACTATAACGTTTGAGAGTATTTAAATGAAAAAAAAATCGAAATTATTTATATTATATTTATTCTTCATATATATATATATATATATATATATATATATATATATATATATATATATATATATATATATATATATATATATATATATATATATATACCATGTAGCCAGAGAGTCTGGCAATAAGGTATTTTCTTTAATACGATTAAACGTACAATTATTAAATTTCCCTCCGAGTTGGATTGGTCGAAGAGGTGTAATTAAGAGGCCGGCAAGATCTCCCGACTTGACTTCACTTTATAACCTACAAACATAACTGATTTAAAAACTCTCATACGTCGTGAAATACAAACAATTTCTCCATAAATGATGAACAATTCTGTTCGAAGCTTCCAAGATAGATTGTATTATTGCGAAGAAACAGGTGGCCAACATTTTGTGCCTCTTATATAAGGAAACTGTTAATATTTTTGTTATTTGGTATGAATTGAAAAATTACATATTGTATGTCCTTGAAAATTGGTTTTCTTATTTTTAGTAATGTATTTATTCCGTATTTTTAAAAGGAGGCCGAAATTAGCTTTTCTGCGATATATCACTTGACCTACGTTGCTATTTAAAAAAACTCTATCGCAGTTAGCTGCATTACAAAAGCAGGTTTCCATAACGTATCCAGTTTGAAGAATCTATTCATGATTTTTGTTCCAAATCCAAAAAATTATATTTATAAATTAACGCAAATAATAGCTATTTCTGCCATCAGTTACGAAATGCCTAATTTTGTGTAACTCACAAGTTACACAAAATTTCATTTCGTAACGTATTGCATACAAGATTTTTTCTAATTTTGAAGAAGGTAATAAAAAACAAAATTTAATATAATTGATATAAATTTGGAAAACATAAATTTAGTTTGTTGCTGTTACTTCATGTTAGTTGTCAGTTTGACATTTTGTAAAAAAGTCTAGACGGAAGGTTTTTAGCGAGATTGATATATTTTTAGTTTTATTTTTAAAAAATGAGTGATTCAAGTTCTGAAGAGCTACCAAGCGATATTGAAGAGGCAGCAGGTAATGCTCTATTATCAGTAATTCCCAAAAAGTCAAAGGCAGTTTATGATTTGGAATACGAAAAATTTGTTACGTGGTGTGATGAGAAGAAAATTAAACATGTTAATGAGAAAGTTTTACTTGCATATTTTGAGGGTAAGAAAGATCTAAAAGTTTCCACATTATGGACACTTTACTCAATGTTAAGGTGTGAACTGAATCTGAAAGGGAATATTGATATTAAAAAATATACAAATTTGGTAGCATATATTAAAAGGCAAGCGGACGGGTACAGTGCTAAAAAGTCAAAAGTTTTTATTAAAGAAGATTTTGCCAAATTTTTAGTGGAAGCTGATGACAAAGAATACTTAATGGCTAAGGTTGCAATGATAATTGGAATGGCAGGAGCATGCAGAAAAGCAGAATTAACATTTCTTCCAGTTGAAAATGTTATAGACGAAGGAAGCCATTTTCGTGTTGATATCCCACCTTCAAAAACAAAAGTTATACGGCAGTTTGCAATTACCACTGGAGACATTGAAAATACGAATCTTGTTGAAATATTAAGAAAATATATTAAGTTGCGTCCCCAGGTTCTTAAACACAACAGATTTTTTGTAAAATATGCGAATGGAAAATGAACCAGAAATCCTGTGGGAATTAACACATTCAGCAGTCTGCCAAAAGTTATTGCACAATTTCTTGGTCTTTCAAATCCTGTTCTATATACTGGCCACTGCTTCAGAAGAAGCTCTGCCACTTTCCTAGCAGACAGTGGCGCTGATATTTTAAAATTAAAGAGGTTGGAAATCTACCTCTGTTGCGGAGGGATATGTTGAAAATTCCATGAATAATAAAAAACGCGAGAAATATTTGGTGAAACATCTAATGCAATGTGCGCCGCTTCCCAAATAACAGCAAGTTCGAGCAATGAAAAAAATAATTGCAATAATTGTGTTATCAATATTTATAATAATTAATTAATTTATAATTTATGTTTTTAACTTGTATTATAACAGTTTAATAAATAGAATAATTCTTTTTGTCACTAATTTTGAAATACATTTTTCGTCACCAATTGCATAAAATTTTACTTTATGCAACTAGTTACAAAAAGTAAGACGTTTCATAATGTCAATCAGTTTTAAAAAGTGTCACTTTATATGTCAAAATTAGAAAAAAGTATTTATTAACTCATAGGTATTTTATCTATGTATGTGTTCATACGTATTATTACAAATTGTATGTATGTACCTAATATCTACGTAAATATATAAAACATACAAACACATTTTAAACTAAAAAAGCTAGAAAAGTTTTTTTAAGAACATCACTCAAGTAGTATGTGGAAAAAAGCCAGTAATATTAGATTGTTTTTTACTGAAATAGATTTTTGAATTTCAGTTTGATCCTACTGCTTGAATACAATTTTTATCCATATTATTACAGCGAACAAACTTATTCACAATGTCGAGCGAGTTTAAAGCATCCAAAGCTAAAGGTTCCGATGAAAACTCATTTTTATTTTATTCTACCATTTCATCCAGAAATATGAATATTTTAAGTTCTTCTTAAAGAAAACCATTTCAGAAGAGAATGATCGATATCTAGCTTAGACGATCCTCGTAGTTTTTTAATTGAAAGTGCGTGAACTTTGACATACTTTTCTTTGTTGGCCGAAATCGTTGAAACAGTGGATTTTGACAATTTATATTCTCTACAGATTGCAGCATTTGCTACCCCATTTTAGAGTTTATTGATCATATCGCTTTTTTGACTCAAATTATTACTTTGCTTACTAACACCGAATTTTGTTCTGTAATCGTAAACAATCAAAGCCCGGAAGGCGTAACCTTTTACTCAATACTCAATCACTGTTAATCATACACTAAGCTAACTCAGACACTTGGACACGAACACGACGACGACTGAGGGTGAGGAAAAAGGTGACGAAAGATCTTCGACAGTTCGTTATAGCCGATAATATATCTCAAAATTTGGTGCAGAAAATATATCGCTATGTCCGATCGTTTGTTATGTGCGAAATATCAGGAATTAACTGATGGAAAATAGGAATGAGACTAAAAGGGACACATAAATGAGTCTGAACTTGTGGGGAAAAAAGGAAACACGTGTTTAATTCCTCAATGGAGTGTGTGCCAGGGAGGCGGGCAGCTTGAGTTTGGGATTAACTCCTTCAGCTCAGGCGCGAATCCAGGCCCGACTTTTGGGGGGGAACTTTTATATATTCAAAAGCCAAAAGGTACTGGTATTTTGGGCAATGGTGAATCGAGTAGCTCATAATCAAAATAATTAGATGGGGCCCGGGCCATTTGGGGTGGGGGGGCGTTCCCCCCCAGTTCCCCCCTCTGGATCCGCACCTGCTTCAGCCAGATCAGAGGATACACTTGTATGTACAAGTGCATTAAGGATAGGTGAGACGGGATATGTATGGAACATAGGAAGTGTGGGTAGGGTTCAGAGGATTAATACTGACCCAGCAATCGCCTTATAAGTTTGCAAGCAGTGACTTACATTACCATGAGGAAACCTCTGAAAAAACTCATGGCAGGCCAGTCGGCCCCGGAGTTTGAACCAGAGACCTCCCAAATACTAGCCAGCGTACACTTGTGAGGGAAATACCGCTGTTTATATATCTTTGTAAGATGCTGACCTAAGCATTCTTGCTACATAACAAAGGGTCCATTGCCTTAATTGGGTTACAACTATATATATATATATATATATATATATATATATATATATATATATATATATATATATATATATATATATATATATATATATATATATATATATATATATATATATATATATATATATATATATATATATATATATATATATATATATATATATATATATACGCTTCCCTTACTTATTCATTTCGATCCCTGATAATCAATATACGAATAGATAGTATACTATTTGTAAAAACTATAATCAATTCACCCCTTGAAAATCTTACGTAATCTATAATGAATAACCAATATCAACTTCAATATAATATATCCACAAATATTTCTATACTTGAAAGAGGAAATATTTACTTCGAATTTGTCCATCTCTGAAACTAAACATGATGCCCGCGTTGAAAGTATCGTCTTTCAAGATACATATCAATACGCATACAGAAATTCAGCTGTCCTTGACTGTTGCTCTTGCATTATGTTTTATCATTTATCGGAACTAGCTTCCAATTACTTAGTGTGTAACGTGCGATAAAAAACGTTTCAATTATTAATGATAGATTTTAAACTAGTACATTATCCATTATACCTTAATAATTGTAACCACTAAATCTCATAGGCGTACACAACATCATAGGACTAGGTGGGAATCACTGGCGTAACTACCGGTGTTCCATGTGTTCCAGGAACACAGACCCCCGAATGGAAATTTTAGAAAGCTGCACAAATTTTTGTGACCATCACTTTTGTGGGACCACAATAGACGTGTCCTGGATTACGAAAACTTCATGAAAAATCACATTTTTCGCAATTCAGATCTTTGGGGGGCCCCTTCGATGCCCCAAAAGGACCAAACTACGAATGATTTTAGGAAATAAAATAAGATCTGATGTAAACGAAATTATTGTACTATTTCATTAGTGTTCTTTTCATAAGCTGACGACAGGTATGCGATTTTTAAAACAGCCGCCATTAAGTAATGCCATCTGCCTCACTCAACTTTTTTGCCTGAAATATGTAAAATGATGTTTCAGACACAATTTCAGGCCAACGACTGTCTTTGAAGGGGCGCTTTAAAAATGGTAAGAAAACAGTGAATTCTGCTGTGCAAATTCTTGATTTCATTCTCTTAAAAAACTACTCCTCAAGCAGTAGTTTTTCAGAAATTGTTGTCTATTTCTCACCATCCCAGTTACCCTCGCAAAAGCAGAAAGATCATTTTCGAAATTAAAGATAATATAAAATTATCTTCGCAATACGATGGGATAAAAACGATTGACCTCTCTGGCTCTAATTTCAATCGAGAATAATATAGCGAAGAAGACGGATGTACAAAATTTGGTAACAGCATTTGCGAATGCAAAAAGTCGAATAAAATCTTTTTAAATGTTATCAAACCTCTAAAGTGACTGTCGGCTGTTAATAAACCTATGTTATACATTCTAGAAAATTTCGTTTTCTATAAAGTTAGGGGAGGTCCCCTACCGTCGCCGAACACAAAATTTTCTGACGTAGTTACGCCACTGGTGGGAATCGAAACTATCAAATCAACAGTACCAACTCCGCACCGGAGACCGCAAAATTGCGGCAAACTATACCTCTCCGACACAGAGGCTCCGCCCATTAGGCCCCTACACACGGACGTTGATGTCTTAACACATCAACGTGCATCCAAGAACGTGCAACCAACAACGTCAATAGCGGGCTACACACGGACGTTGATGTGTTAATACATCAACGCGCAATCAAAAACGTGCACGCAGATTGCGTACACACACACGTTCGAACAAAACTATAGTTTTGTTCGAAGAAGAATGTTTAGCTCTTGTGACAGTGGCGTGTACTTATGCTCTTGAAAAGAAAAATAGAAATAAAAATGAAGATTAACCGCAACCACTGCTTTAAGAATGCAAAAACATCGGTGAATCGCCTCTACACGTTGAGAGATGCACGTGTTCATTTGAATGCGCATTCAAAAATTCAAGCGATTCAGAAAACATCAACGCGGTATTCTTCCGGAGCGTGCCTTCAAAAACGTGGGTATTTTTGCATCCACATTAACGTTATTGGTTGCACGTTCTTGAATGACATCCGTGTTGTAGGGCCCTAATAATCGCTTGAATTTTTGTATGTGCATTCAAATGAACACGTGCATGTCTCAAAGTGTGGAGGCGATTCACCGATTTTTGTGCATTTTTAAAGCAGCCCGCTATTCATGTACTAAGAACTGGAGAAATTAATGGTTTGGGAAAAAAGAAGTGAATATTCGTTTGGATATTAGTGAGTTACGTGTCGTAATCGTTGTTTATTACTGCGTTTCATTTCTATGAAACTCGTACTCGTCGTCCTTGAACAATTTATTACCTGCATGAAAAACGGACTTGTAATTACCTAATCTGAACATCCTAAATCGACGGATAGAGCGAATTATGACCATCAAAATTGATTCATTTCATTTCTGTACTGCTCGTTACTTCTCAAAGACCTTACATATTTTATTGATTGAAAGTTCCGGATATTTCCAGTGAAGAATCAGTTTCAAATAAACTTCATTCAAATGTAAGAATATATGAACTAAGTATAGCTAATAATGGAAATTTTATAGAAATATTAGTAGAGTAAATAATACTGAGTTGTCTTCATCATTTGAGTGAAAACCGTGTCGACTTGTTTTCATTAGTTGTTTTAATCGCTTTAGCGAGAAATTTTGAATTTTCAACGGTGTAAAAACTTGAGTTATCTTAAATGCAATACATGTATAATTATTTCGACCAGTGACACAAATAAGAGTAGAAGTACAGATGAGTACCTACCTACTCCTACTTATTTCCACATCTTTGTCCACCGGTTTGCGCTATTAGGCCCCTACACACGGACGTTGATGTCTTAACACATCAACGTGCATCCAAGAACGTGCAATCAATAACTTTAATGTGGATGCAAAAATACCCACGTTTTTGAATGCACACTCCGGATGAACGCCGCGTTGATGTTTTCTGAATCGCTTGAATTTTTGGATGCGCATTCCAACGAACACCTATACTATGAACGTGTGGATGCGATTTAACGTTATTGATTGTACATTCTTGGATGCACGTTGATGTATCAAGACAAAACTGTAGTTTTGTACGTACTTGTGTATGCAATCACGTTGTTAATTCACGTCGATGTATTAATTCATCGACGTCCGTGTGTAGCCTGCATTTAATAGTTTCGTTCTGCCTCCCCAGATACCAAATTTCAGCTCAGTTGGTCTGATGGGAGCCGCTATAGATGCCAGTATGTACTGGAGAAAAAAAATGAATACATATATATATATATATATATATATATATATATATATATATATATATATATATATATATATATATATATATATATATATATATATATATATATATATATATATATATATATATAGGATAACTATTTGTAGGGACTGCAGCAATGTAAAAGGAAACTCTTTGAAGTTTTTCCAAGCTTTCGGAATCGTTTATTCCATCATCAGGGAGAATCTATCATGAGGATGATTACATAGATGTTGATAATACGATATAAGAAACATTGAAAATTATGGTATTTGTTAAAAAATTAGAAAAGTTGATACATTTTTGAAGTTATAATTAAATTTCTGAACGAAATGACAAATCGGTGTCACTCATTTTTTTTTTTTAATTTTCAAATTGAAGTTTGACATTATTTCGTTACGTTAAATTAATTTGATTTTGTGTTATTTTATATCAAGTGAAAGTAAAAAAGAATAAATTTCACTCAAATGGCAGGAAGGTATTTGAATTTCTTTTCTTATCACAAATTTTCGATGAAAGTGAATTTGTTAAAACAAATGAAGAACAGAGTACTCAAAATTTCTGATATATCTTTTCATAACAAAAATTTGAATAAACTTCAAGAATTTTTCTTACAAAATTCCTACCCACCATCTTTAGTCAAGAAAATTTTATTTAGCACATCCTTATCAGAAAATGAATTTATAGGACAAAATAACAATTCTCATAATGAACTTGTTACAGATATGAGTCAAGTTTCAATTTTTTATGCCTCGTTACCTTATATAAAAGAAATAACACCTAAACTGACCAGAATTTTTCAATCTTTTGAAAACATCAAAATTGCAAATAGAACAGTTATTTCAATGAGACAAATATATTCGAAAGTAAAAGACAAAATTCCTATTTTATCACTCACAAATGTTGTTTATAATATCCCTTGTCATGATTGTGATAAGAATTATATTGGCCAAACAAAAAGAATATTGAAAGACAGAATCACTTCTCATAAGAGTGATAGTAGATTACACCCTGAGAGATGTGCTTTAGCTAAACATGTCAATGATTGTGACCACCAGATGAACTACCTTTCAACAACTATTCTTGCAAGAGAATCACATCTTTCAAAAAGATCTTTTTTAGAAATGGCCTTTATTTATCAAGACAATAAATCCATCAATAAAAAAACAGATATAAGCCATTTGAGTGAAATTATTCTTTTTTACTTTCACTTGATATAAAATAACACAAAATCAAATTAATTTAACGTAACGAAATAATGTCAAACTTCAATTTAAAAAAAAAAAATGAGTGATACCGACTTGTCATTTCGTTCAGAAATTTAATTATAACTTCAAAAATGTATCAACTTTTCTAATTTTTTAACAAATACCATAATTTTCAATGTTTCTTATATCGTATTATCAACATCTATGTAATCATCCTCATGATAGATTCTCCCTGATGATGGAATAAACGATTCCGAAAGCTTGGAAAAACTTCAAAGAGCTTCCTTTTACATTGCTGCAGTCCCTACAAATAGTTATCCTCTAAACTAGTCAGCGACTACCCTCCTCTTATAATTATATATATATATATATATATATATATATATATATATATATATATATATATATATATATATATATATATATATATATATATATATATATATATATATTTATACATTGACTGTTGACTTTCGATACAGTCCAATAGTCTACTGTTGTCGGTGAAATTAGTACTAAAAATTACCTTGATAAATTATGTACTGAGAAACTATCTTAAAGTGAAAACGCTGTATATGGATATTTTCAAATATAATAATTTATTCATGACATAAACACTTTTTTATTTATTTTGTAATAGTCCATAAAAATTTAACACTTCCTTTTAAATTAACCTGCAATATCTGATACAATATTATGTAAGTGAATATTTCTTGTACAGAAATTGTTCATATACGCATTAAAGCGTTTCGGAGTGTTTAACGGTTCTATACAGTGGAAAACAAATGGAAAGAATATTTTGTGGATGAAATATTACGGAATACGAAAAGAGAAAACTTCAATTTGAATTTTATATCAAGTAATTTACGGATAATAGGGTTAATGTCGTCTTTCCGTTCTAACTGGATTTCCAGAAAAAGAATACGTATGTCAAATGAAGGATATCGACTCGAAATAGTTTTACTGAGGCTGCAATTATGGAAATATTGAATTGATTCATTATTGATAGCTATATTATATTATATTATGACGTCTAGTTAAATATGGATGAATGTATGTTGTTTTTCCAAGGAAAATTAATCTACAGAAATTTTTATTTACCGGTGTGGACAAAAGAATAGTATTCCATGGCGTTTTATCTACCATTGCCATGAAAACATAATAATAAAAAAATTAGCGATAAACCTGAACCAATTGCGCATATTTGAATCGATAGTCATAAAACTATTTTCAAACAATATCTGCCTCATATTCTCGGCAATATCGTGAGCTGTACAAATCATATCGAATCAATTGAATTTTCATGTATTTCTTATATATATATAGCACAAAATATTTGGATTATCATAGACCGAATTAAACTATATCTGCTATATTTATGAAACTTTTTCAACCTGTGCAGCGACCCCCGTAGAGGGCGAGATCATATCCATGAGCAACTATTATTTGAAAATATTGATAAACTGACTGAGGGTAAAGTACAAACACACACATTAAAAACAAAATACTTTCTTTGTGATTCTGTTTTTTTTGGTCGTAGCATATCCAAGACAAACTGTCATTTTAAAATTGATAAACTGACTGAAAGGAAAGTAACAAAATACTTTAGAAAAAACGTTTTTAGGTTGTAGTCTAGGTTTATAGCCGATAAATTCAGAGTTACATTATTATTGTTTACATTTTATTGTATGCGGGGGCTCGAAATTATGACGGAAAATTATGGACCGCGAATCCTTGAAGGTGTTTTCTTTTCGATTTAAGTTTTTTTGTCGATTAACTCAAGAGTCTATAAATTTATTTTTTGTTGCATAAATATATAAAATATATATTTTCAATTTATTTCAGAATGTTATCATATTTATAAAAAAAAATCTATCGCAGCGAGATGCATTATAAAAGCAGGTTTTCAAAATGTATCCAGTTTAAAAAATCTTATCATTCAATTATGATTTTTGTTCCAAATCCAAAAAACAAAAATTGCGCCCTCTATCGTGTAAACAATATGTATTTCTTCCTCCGGGGGTCAACCCTCCAACCAATTTATATCGAAATAACTACCATCCAAGATATCATACGAAACTACCCTCGTACAAAGTTTGTTTTGTTAACCCTATGGTCCCAAAATTGTGCCTTCTATCGTGTGAACAAGATTAATATCCTCTCCTAGGGGGTTAAATACCCAAGCAATTCCTACCAAAACCAATCCCATCCAATATATCATACGAAACTACCTACTCACAAACTTTCAATCCTATTTCTTCAAAATTACGCCCTTTATCATGTAAACATTATTTATTTCTTCCCCCAGGAGGTTATCCCCCCAACCAATTTGAACCAAAACCAATCCCCTCCAAGATATCTTTCGAAAATATGGGGGGTCAACCACCCAAGCAATTCCTACCAAAACGAAGCCCATCCAATATATCATACGAAACTACCTACTCACAAACTTTCAATCCTATTTCTCCAAAATTACGCCCTTTATCATGAAAACATTATTTATTTCTTCCCCCAGGAGGTTATCCCCCCAACCAATTTGAACCAAAACCAATCCCCTCCAAGATATCTTTCGAAAATATCTACTTACAAACTTTCAACCCGATAACTCCAAAATTGCGAGCTTGATCGTGTAAACAAAGGTCAGGTCAGGTCAACCCTCCATTCAATTCAAACCTAAACCAATCCCATATCATGCGAAACTATCTGTTTACAAACTTTCAACCCTATTGCTTCAAAATTGCGCCCTTTATCGTGTAATCAAGATTTATTTCTTTCCCCAGGGGGTGAACCCCCCAACCGATTCGAACCAAAAACAATCCCATCCAAGATATCATACGAAACTACCTATTCACAAACTCTCAACCCTATTGCTACAAAATTGCGCCATTTATCCTGTAAACAAGTTCAAAGTGAAAACCTGCAAAAAAAAATGATTTCAACCTAAAATTAATTATAGTTGTATATCATATGACGAAATTAGTTCTCATTTTAGATTCAGCAACAATTCTATAGATTTCACAGAAAATTTTAATATATGCTATATTAGAAAACCTTTATTTTCAGGAGGATAATAATGATTCATTATTCAAATCCGCTCGAAATAATTTCAAATTTGGGATGATTTCGAATCTATTTATGGCAGGATGTGTTCATACGTAGGTGTTTCATTTATTACAAATATTCTATTTACACTCGATGCTCGGAAAATACGCAGAAAAACAACGCTTTATATTTTCATATTCACTTAACTCACATACTTAAGAAGAAATTACGACAGATGCATCAGATGCTAAGGAAAATAAAACTTTCCACAAATGAACGACGCGCAATGAAAAAATAACATTTCTTAACAGGTCGATGACCGGAACGCATTTTCATTGTCACTCACGGCATGTAAATGATATGTAATTTGTTTATTGTTTCGGTAACAACCAAATCAGTTAGGTTTCGATGATGTAACACTTGTTTAGTGAATAGCGGGTTTCCATGTACCTATTGATCAATTTAACTGCAATTTTCAGTTTAGTTGATGCATCGGTATGGTGAAAAAAACAAATGGATCGATAGAACACATATTTGTTACAAATACATCTAAAAAATGAAATAGTTAATAACTTATTGAATCAGTGGTTATTAAAAACAATTTACACGTTTATTAAATAAAATACGCATAACGCACGTTTCGGTGAAACTTGACATTCAGATGCTAAATGCAAATTACATATATTTCTTGTGAGAAAAGGGCGAATAGAAGGATAGTTAAAAATAATTAGTGAAAGAGACAACCCCCATTCTAAACTGCTAGTCAGGTAATTCGGTAATTTTGAAAAGATTCAGAAGGGGTCTTGTAGTATGATCAATTTGACTATTCAATATTAAACCTGAATGTTTGTATTTATTTATCTGTAATGATTCTAGAAAATTAAGTTCAATTGCACTTTCTGCATTCAAAAAATTTTAAAATCAAAATTGAATGTGTGATTTTTTTGGATTGAATGGTTTGCATAATGTGAATCCGAATTTTGATTAACAAAGCTACGTTTGTGTTCTGAAATTCTAGTCTGAAAGCTTTTGAAATAAAAATGAAGGACACCCTACTGCGTAGCACTAGGAATGATAAAACCCCTCGACGCATGTGCATGTCGTCAATATTTTTTGAATGTACCTATTATATAAATTAAATAACAATGAAAGTCGATTTTACGAATGAAATGAAGGAAAATTGCAATAAATGTATTAATAAGTCGATATTACGAATAAAATCCGTGAAAATTTAGCAAAAAAATTCATTGTTTGACTGTCGAATTTGAATATCCTATCCCGGCTCATTTTGCTGCAAATTATGAATCAAATTGATAAGATATCTCTATGGATGGGAAGCAGACACAGACGCAGAATCAAGCTTAAGCTATCAACGTCGCTTGGTTACCGTGGCACACAGAGCACTTCGACGCATGTTTTGTAGGACTTCGTACATATCGACCTTGGCGCATGCGCATGTCGTAATGCCTATCTAAAAAACGCTATAATTTTTTATTCTTCGTTGGTAAAAATTGGGAATTCAAATTCCCTAATGAAATCATATGTGTTTTATCGATATCCGTTGGAATTTTTAAAATCGGGCCAGTTACCAACTTTTTGTCGTGAGACTATAACCCCTTTAGCTTCGCCTCGCGGTAATAAGTTCAATGTAAAACATACTCAATCACCAAATTAATTTTATAAACTCTTGATTTATTGTTCTTGTGAACTTTTGATTTATTATTTTTTAAATGATTTCCGATATTATTTCCGATACGGCGAGCAACATTGATGTTGTGCTTAGATAAAAGTGATTTGAGTTTTTTACTTGAATTTCCGATGTAAGTGAGGCTGCTATATTTGATACTTATCTTAGGTAGGGGGTGCACCTGGCTAATCGAATTTTTGAAAAATCATATTATGGGGTTATAATTATTATTTAAAGCAATTTGTTGAATTATATATTTCTCGGTGTTAAAATTGATGTTTGAAAGCAGAATATTTCAGTTAATAACTTTCGAAGATATTGATAAAGTGCCGAGTGATAAATTCTAAACGTTAATCGAGCAGATCGTTTGAATTGTCCTGTCAAGGGAATGATATCATCAATAAGTTCCTCAGACGTAGAACTTAAGGCCTAGGGAATTTTTAACGATAATTCTATGAACATTAATTCCTAAATTTTCAGTGTTAGAAATTTCTTCTTAAAATAATTAAGGACATCAACTGTGGTGGAACTGTGGCAAAAACACAAGCCACACAAGTCTTTCTTGAATATATGTTGATTGTTAATTGCGAAGTTCGAAAACTTCATACATGGTAATTCCAAAATTTTCAGTATGAGTAATTACTCGAGAAAATAATTAAGAGCATGAACCGTGCTGGAAATAAGAGTTCATCACCTTCGCCCGAAAATCCATGTTAGTTACTAATGGCGATGATAGAACGATAACTTTTTGCGTGGTAATACCGAAACTTTCAGTTTGAGAAATTATTTCAGAGAACAAGTTAGTGCATCAACCGTTGAAGAACTGTGGTGAATAAGTATAAGACCTTCGTCCAAGTAACTTGATAATAGCGAAGTTGGAGCGATAACTGTATTCGTGGAAAACCGATAACTTTCAGTCGAAGGAATTACTTCAGAAAATAATTTACAGCATGGTAGAACTATTTCGGAAGTACAAGTCCATCACCTTCATCCGAAGACCCATGTTAGTTGCTATTGGCGAAATTACAAAGATAACTCTGTGCGCGGTAATTCCAAAACATTCAGTCTGAGAAATTACCTCAGAAAATAATTTGAAATCGTGTTTTTAATAGAGTTGCACCACGATTGATGAACAAAGTTATTTCCTTAAGTAGTTTCTCGGACTGAAAGTGTTGGAATTTCAAAACTATCAGTCCCAGGAATGAAGAAAATTATTTAGAGCATCAACCATGGTAGAACTGTGGTAAAACCAAAACTCCATCACTTTCGTATAAAGACCCATCTTGGTTCTTAATAGCGAAGTAGGAGCGATAATTCTATAAGTGGTAGTTCCAAAACTTTCAGTCTGAGGAATAACTTCAAAAAATATTTTAATTTACTGGTCGAACTGTGATGAAAAGATAAGTCCTTCGACCCATGTTTGTTACTAGGCCCCTGAACACGGGCGTCGATGTCTTGATACATCAAGGTGCATCCAAAACGTTAATGTGGATGCAATTACGCACGTTTTTGAATGCACAACCCGGATGAACGCCGCGTTGATGTTTGCCGAAATCGCTTGAATTTTTGGATGCGCATTCCAACGAACACTTGCAGGAGTCCACGCGTGGAGGCGATTTACCATGGTATGTGCGTTTTTGAAGCAGTAGCGGCGGTTTAGTTTTTTCAAACAATTGGTTACTGCAGTAGGTATTCAAAATAATAAGTTCAATTCAGATTACTCAATGTATTTCACATTGTTTGGGTTTTAAATCTTGGTAATTCCTTCCAGTCGCTAAATATCTGAGCAATGCAGTTATTGGCGATGTGTCTTGACCTTTTATTAATGGGGCAACCATTACGAGAATTTACGAATAGGTTTCTTTTTTTAGAAGCCAACCTTTAGACCAGATTCGGCCACGATTTTTATTAACCTTTTTCTTGCATAAGTGCATAAGTACCCGCCACTGCCACTAGAGCTAAATATTCCTCTTACACAGAAACCTTGCCAAACAGTGTGGTAGACTGGACAAAACTATGGTTTTGTAGTAACGTGTGTAGGCAATCGGCTTGCACGTTATTGGATGCACATCGATGTATTAAGACATTGATGCCCGTGTGTAGCTGCCATTGATGGCTATATGACGTTAATGATAGATAGACTGAAAGTGAATGTAGGTATATTAGCTCTACATCTGTGACTAATACCACAGTTACAGTAAAAGAAATATTCTTTCCTTTTTGAATTTTTTTTTGTTGAGAAGGGAGACCCCGTTATTTGTATGTATTTATTACGATCTTCATCAATTTTCGTCAAGTTGGGAATTATCGATTCAAAAGGAAAGTAGTACTATAGAAAGAATTAAGTTCGAATTTTATTGAATTATTTTAACATCTATTTATCGGTAAATTTTTGATTTCGATTCTCATCAACATTTCCGATACGCAATCATAATAATTTCTGCAAGTTTTCTTGAATCAAATCAAGTTGTTAAGGCATTGAAACAATGCATGAAAAATAATGTCAGAATCTTGAGGTCTAAAAACACAAAACAAAATGACAAAGGTCTTGATTTAGATCTTTGTAAAATTTGATTGGTGAATTACAAAATTGAACTCGGAGAATTTACATTGACAAGAAACATCCATAAATTACATATGTGGAGATACAACAAAGTTTACTTTTATAAATGGAACTGGCATAAACTTGAAGAACTCACTGCACCGCATTATCAGAATATGTATACCTGATAATGAAATTATCTTATATTACACGTGACATATTTAACCACGACCGCATGTTTTGGGTTTTACCGAAGGAAGATTCAACAGTTATTCGAACTTGTACGTATATATATATATATATATATATATATATATATATATATATATATATATATATATATATATATATATATATATATATGTATATATAATATATATATATATATATATATATATATGTATATATATATATATATATATATCTATATATATATATATATATATATATATATAATATATATATATATATATATATATATATATATATATATATATATATATATATATATATATATATATATATATATATATAAAAGACAAAATGAAGATAATGGAAATTCAACACAGAAAAGGAAAACATCATTTCAGCTACTTAAACTAGCAGTCATGCAAGTAGTGTTAGACCGGGAGATGGTGACACAAAATATTACATTTGTACCAGTATGGCGGTTCCTCAGGGGTCTAATTACGTAAAGGCAAAAAGGAAAATGATGGTCATAGCGCTGGTACCGGCGGCCCAATCGCGTGAGCGTTAATCGAACGCGTCGGCTAAATAACGAGTGTCGAAAGATTTGTTCAACAGAAATGCTTGTATTTTCAGATAGTCGAAAAAAGAGAAGTAGGCGTTAGCGTAATGCCATACTTCTCGGGTGTGACTTACAGCTAGGGTAGCCAACCCTCCCGGATTGCCCGGGAGACTCCGGTAATAATGGTTATCCTCCCGATCTCCCGGGTTACAATAATTTCTCCGGTTTTTCTGAAATTATACGCAACCGTCGCTCTAATAAAACTTCGATCTTTATTGATTATGATTTTGTGGAGAAAAAACATTAAATATTAGATACTGCTCGAAAGCAAAGCAATATAAATATAATATAAATTTAAAATTTATTGACAATTTCAGCGGCCCACGCGATTGGGCCGCCGGTGCCAGCGCTATGACCATTATTTTCCTTTTTGCCTTCACCATCTCCGGGTGTATGTGGTGTTTTCACGATACTTTTAGCAATTCAGTGAGAATGTCATAACATATTCCTTGTATAAATTTCGTGTAACGCGTCATTTGTAACCAAGCTGGAATTGACCAATAGATTTTCTACCTGCATAATTTTCTGTAATAGATTTTCCTAAGTTCCACCTATAGCAACACTTTCCTTTAGTATAATTCAAATAATGATAGACAGATATAGCAACATAATAACACACAATAATATGTGTAACCTAAATACATACCAGGAATACTTTATCAATGATTTCACTATTTACAAAATATCAAGAAATTCAGTCACAAATGCCTGCATCAGCTCATACATCTCTACGGTTTATTGGTTTCGATTTGCGAAACACAGGAAATACCAAGTGAAATCCTGAAATTATTTTCACTCTTCAGTACCTTTTGCACGATTCGTAGCACTAGTATCAAATTTTTTTAATTGAAGATTCATATTGACTGGTATTGATTGGTATTGATCGAAGAGGAGGCCATAAAGCTCGTTTTTGTGACAATATTGTTATACTTTCTTTGGTGATTCTTTTATAATACTTTCTCTTGTAAGGAGAAAATTAACGAA
This sequence comes from Cynegetis impunctata, assembly GCA_030704885.1. Taxonomy (NCBI): domain Eukaryota; kingdom Metazoa; phylum Arthropoda; class Insecta; order Coleoptera; family Coccinellidae; genus Cynegetis; species Cynegetis impunctata. Next base: position 193,310 of record JARQZK010001473.1, on the reverse strand, counting down.
TGGTTGAAAGAATTCCTCAACAAGCATTCCATTCAATATTACAGACTGTAGGTACATCAATTATTCATCATTCATCATTCGCTAGGTTACTGCTGTCAATATTTTGATGTACATATAATATTTTCTGTTCATATAACATGAACTGCGAATTTTATTGAAATTGAAGGTGTGAATCATTAATTAATTTCCTCGCATTTCCATGAAATATATATATATATATATATATATATATATATATTTATATATATATATATATATATATATATATATATATATATATATATATATATATATATATATATATATATAAATATATATATATATATTATATATATATATATATATATATATATATATATATATATATATATATATATATATATATATATATATATATATATATATATATATTTAAATAAACAGTTTAACACCGGTTCTGAACGGTCAATGGGCCAAAACCTCAAAATAGCAAAGCATTGAAAGGCTTAGGTAATTCCAGATATATTTTTCATAATTAATTTCCACAAATTTTGACGCTAGTACACTTCTCGGCCAATTCCTAAAGTTTAGAATTTCCAAAATCATCACTGAATTCGAACAAATTTCTATAGATTTGTTCGACCAGGTATAAAATGTATTCAATAAGCACACCCGTACCTCAATGTTAACTTTCAATATAGACAATTATTATTGTCGAGAAAAATTTGACTAAAGAAACCCTTTTGAGTTCAGTGAAATATATAAATCCACGAGTTTAATATTTGAACTCGTTCAGGTTTATTCGGTTACCATATTACACAATAGTTTGAAAATTAATCTCCAATTATCCTGGCATCGATGTTAATATACTTATGACAAATTATTGATCGTTTTAAGTCACACTTATATGGTTATAAGTAACAGTAGAGGATCCCAAGTAAGGTCGACCTTCACTCATCTGCTTACCGAAAAAAAACTATTTTTTATCAAATAAAATATGTTTCTGAACACACACCGAGAGGGTTTCCATGAAAAAATGTTCATGGCTACAATTTGTTGAAATTACAAAAAATAATTATTTTTTCAAATTTTCAAGTCCTTGCCAAACGAACTTAGCTCCGAACGAAAGCATCAGCTAGGTTGCCTACCTTTTTCTGGTCTTTATTACCTGGTTGTCGTGTATAAACAGGTAAGCTGATATGATTAATTGCGCTCATCTGCTTACCACTTGGAATATATATAAAAATTAAGGTAATATTATTGCGAATACAGTAGTCTAGGGTGGCCTGCAAAAATCCGTTGATAAATAACGGTTGCCAGGCTATTAAATTGAAAAACTGAAGCGAGAAAACATTTATGACCTTTGGTGAGCACATTGTGTATTATACAAAAAATTTGAAATGACGAATACAAGTAATTTTTTATGCAAAATGATTATGTAATTTATTTTAATGAAAAAACTTTTAAACATTGTTATTTGAAGTTAAGACAATCTAAAGGTGTTGAATATAGTGACGTACAGTTGAACAAAAACTTAATGGATTTATAGGTGATCACTCCTCGTGTTATAAGAAAGTGACGAAACATTGAATGGAGTCGATGCATCGATCTTTAATGAATATTTCGCTGTTTCATTGCGTCCTCCTCTATCGCATCGAATAGTACGCGCTATGCCTGTACTGTCATACATGTTTGCTCACTTCAATTTTTGAATTTAAAACTCTCGTTAACCGTTATCTATGAACGGATTTTTGAAGGCAACCCTATTCTACTATATTTGCAATCAAATTACCTTATTTTTAATATATATTTCAAGTGGTAAGTAGATGAGTGCTATTACTCATTTCATCTTATCTGTTTATACACCGCAACCAGGTAATAGGGACCAGAAAAAGATAGGTAACCTAGCTGATGCAGATTTTGTATATCATGCTTTCCTTCTGAGTTAAGTTTCTAGCAGGTTTTCACTTTGAAAACCTGCTTATTAAAATGGGTGCGATTAGCAAAGTTGGACCTAGGACCAAGATAGTTTTTCGTTTCATGACTTTTTATGATGCTTGGTACCAAAAACTCAATTTCATATATATCTCTCCCTCTCTCTTTATATATATATATATATATATATATATATATTTATATATATATATATATATATATATATATATATGTTTGTATATCTGTATGTAAGAGCTTATGTATTTTCAAGTTTTTTACACGATAAAGGGCGCAATTTTGGAACAATAGGGATGAAAGTTTGTAAATAGGTAGTTTCGTATGATATCTTGGATGGGATTGGTTTTGGTTCGAATTGGTTGAGGGGTTGACCTCCCTGGGGAGGAAATAAATCTTGTTTACACGATAAACGGCGCAATTTTGTAGCAGTAGGGTTGAGTGTTTGTATCTAGGTAGTTTTGTATGATATCTTGAATGAGATTGGGTTTGGTTTGCATTGGTTGGGGGTTGACCCCCCGGAGGAAGAAATAAATCTTTATTACACGATAAAAGGCGCAATTTTGAAGTAATAGGTTGAAACTATGTGAATAAGTAGCTTCCTATGATATCTTGGATCGGATTGGTTTTGGTTCAAATCAGTTAGGGGGTTGACCCCCTGAGGAAAAAATAAATCTTTTTAACACGATAAAGGGAGCAATTTTTAAGCAATAGGGTTGAAAAATTGTAAACAGGTAGTTTCCTATGATATCTTGCATGAGATTGGTTTTGGTTCAAATTGGTTAGGGGGTGGACTACCCAGGGGAAAATAAATCTTGTTTACACCAAAGAAGGCGTCATTTTATAGCAATAGTGTTGAAAGTTTGTAACTAGGTAGTTTTGTATGATATCTTGAATGGAATTGGTTTTGGTTCGAATTGGTTGAGGTTTGACCCCTCGGGGGAGGAAATAAACCTTCTTTACGCGATAAAAGGCGCAATTTTGGTTCAATAAGATTGAAAGTTTGTGAGTAGGTAGTTTCGTATGATATATTGGATAGGATTGGTTTTGGTACGAGTTGCTTGGGGGGGTTGACCCCCTAGGAGAGGAAATGAATCTTGTTTACACGATAGAAGGCGCAATTTTGGGACCAGAGAATTGAAATTTTGTATGTAGGTAGTTTCGTATGATATCTTGGATGGTATTTATTTCGATATAAATTGGTTGGGGGGTTGACAGCCCGGAGGAGGAAATGAATATTGTTCACACGATAGAGGGCGCAATTTTTGTTGTTAGGGTTTGGAACAAAAATCATAATTGAATGAATAGATTTTCTAAACTGGATACGATTTGAAAACCTGCTTTTCTAATGCAGTTTGCTGCAATAGGGGTTTTTTTGCAAGCAAGTACATGCAAAACAAATAAAATTGCATAACTTGATTCAACTTTTTACTGTGTTTACATAGGTACGTTCAATGTACATATGAACCGAGTATTTACTATTAACTATTTATAAGTATTACAGAGATACAACAATTTGCTCAGCGCCAAAGAAAGAAAATCTAAGAACTACAACAGACTGCGAAAGTGAATATAAACAAATAAAAACTGAATTGACATTCGGATGATGAGTGATTTTTATGTTATAGTGGCAGAATTCATTAAATTATCATACTAAAACAATTCAGATTTTCAACAGGTATGTGATTTGATTAATCTAATTCACATCAAATTCAAAAGAGTTAATTTACCTGCTTGTAGATATGTGCAACAAGGCTTATTCTGATAGAGATGATCGGTTCAAATAATCGTCGCTCTTTGTAAATTAATTTTGGATTAGTCAAACTGATAATACAGTTTTTCCTTCTAAAGTGAAGAAACCGATCTCATTGATATTTAACATTTCAAAATAGAACAGTTTTAATCACAATATCCAGATGTTTACGTATTAATCATCCTGTAGCAAGTTTATTCTAAATAGTTATAAACTGCTCCGTAATGAATGTATCTAACAGCTAGTTATTCATGTAAACGTCCTTCTAGATTCCTCAGTATTCAACTGCCATATGTCAATTTCGAAAACACAGACATACTTCACCATCGTATGAATATTAGGGTAAGTTCGAAACTGCAGTGACCAATTTCATGATATAATTTTGAGATTGTTTGTCAATAGGTATATAGTATAGGTCACCCTTTGTTTTTCATTGCAATGCATACAAAGTCAGTTAAATCACCGATGTGAATTGTAAAGGTTTTTGGAGAAAATTGAATTATAATGATACAAAAACTGAGGTCAGTTTACTAAAGAAATCTCGAGTGTAAGTTTCAATTACAAAATTTAATTTAAACCTGGCGAACACAAAATGCGTTTCTAGATATACAAATATTTATATATAAATTCATTCCGCCTGAGATTTAGCAATGTTGTCTACAATGCTGTCCGCTAGGGTCTGAGACGCCTCAGACAACAAAGTTTATTGATTTTCTACTACTCTGTTATATGGTTCACGGTCCCCTTCTAACGATTGGAAGGGGGTGGAACGCAGTTGAAGAGTATGCTAGAATTTCTTATTATTTTTAATTCATTACACAGTTGAGTCCGTGAAATGTTATATATATATATATATATATATATATATATATATATATATATATATATATATATATATATATATATATATATATATATATATATATATATATATATATAAATATATATATATATATATATATATATATATATATATATATATAGACATATATATATATATATATATATATATATATATATATATATATATATATATATATATATATATATATATATAATATATATATATATATATATATATATATATATATATATATATATATATATATATATATATATATATATATTTATTCATCCTTCAAGAGAGAATGTTAGAAAATTCGACCTTCGTGCCACACATGATGTGAAAGTTAGTCGCTTATGACATGCGAAGAAATCACAGCACCACCCATCGAAAACCGATAGGTATCTCACATTAGGTTCAACAGAATTATCAAACGCTGAACACTCATGTCACTTTAAATACATAGGTAGCAACTATATATGTGAAGTTCTGCAACGTGTTACATCGTTCCATGTTTCAACACGCATGCAGGCAACGATAGTGGCAATGCGCAGATTCTTTCCATTATTTTTCCGGCAGTTAATATTAAAAATGAATTTTTATTTGCGCCAGACAGGTATGATGAAGACTATAATACGTTGAGGAATTCATTCGAAAAATTAATGATTAATTAAATCAGTCCGAATATAGGGATAACGGAGTTTCATGAGACTGGACGACAGTAAAAAAGTTCTATATTTGTGCCACATACGTGACAAATATAAATACATCGAAAGTATTATACAAAATTTTTGAGGGATCACACTACAGAATTATGCATAATGAAACATTTTACGCTGAGCAAAAAATTGCTATAACTATCAACTTTTACAGGTACAACATGTATAAAAGTGAAAAAATCTTAAATAGAACAAAAAATTCTGAATCAACAAAAAAAATTAAATTGCAATTTTCGTTCCCTTTGAAAGAACGAATATTTACGGAATTTCCTGTCATTTACAATTACATCAATTAAACATTGTCACAAGCATTTCTTTATTTATTAGTTTATATTTAGATGATAATATTTTCCTTTCCGTGCCAATTTCAGAGAGTTATTATTTAATAGAATATCTAATAGAAAAATGATAAACAAAAACAATTGTGATATTATTACGTGATTCATGTTTTGCAGAGTAGCACTCTCATTAAAATCGACATTGAATCGGTAAAACATAATGAACCTTGGTCAAATTCAAACGACCGGAAAATACCAATCTCATTAGTTCGGTTATGACTATAATGATAGACCACTGACTAATAGGTTCTGGAAATCCTTAAATATCAATAAATTGGAAAAGATCGAATAGAAAATTTCAATGTGCAGGAATAATTAACAAGAATTTGTGAGTTGGAGATAAATGGAGTATTTTATTTCAAAAGTAAATTCAAATTGAATGTAAGAGGTCAGTAAATGATGTAAATTAATTTATCAACTGGGAAAGAAATAAAGAAAACTCGTTTAGGGCCGTTCAAGTATTATGTAAGCACTATAGGGGGCGGGGGGTCTTTACTTTACTTATTTTTGATGACATGCGGGGCTGGGGGATCGAGGTGGTGATTGTCTATGCTTGAAAACCAAATACATATACCGGGCCGGGCGAACAAGATCTTCCTGATTTTACAGACATTAAATGGTATTCAGAACATGTGCGTGAAAGCCAATACTTGCTTCAAATTGTAAAATGTAGAAACAACGAATATTGTCGTCCAAGAAGTGGCCTATTTAGATTACTAGACAACAGGTTTCTTCCACCACCAGTAAAAGTAAAACAAAACAGTTGACTTGGTTTTGGATGTTAGAGGCAATATCTCCATCTTCCAGTCAATTTAGTTCTACGCTCACATTCTTCACTTAAAGATTTCCTGAAGATGCCCTACGATTATTTTTGTGACGGTAAAATTGAAGCTATCAAATCGAACATGCAAAACTTGTGGCCTTTATTATGCTTCCATCAAGTCACTAAATCGTCACATCAAGTGACAAAAAAAGTAAACACGCACACTGATATGAAAGTTAGGCCTATAAGAGTGGCTGCTCGTCATGCTAATGAAGTGATGTGCATTATTCAAAATTTAGTGCACCAAGATGTTGAATGGCTTGATGAGAACGATGTAGATATTTCAAAATCAGATGAAAGTGAGCAGATACACAACATTGAGCAGCAAACATCCAATGTCATCGGAAAATTAGAATCATGGATTCGGATGTCATGGACTGAAGACTATTAATTGGAATTAATATGTATACCAAAAATTCGAGAGAAGTTTGTTTTGTACGTAGTAGTACTCAATGATGAGATTATAATATTTCTACCTTACTCTATGTTGAATACTGTGTCAATAAAGTTTGTTTAAATTAATATTATGTGCGTCAAAGTCATCTATCCAAAGCCTATTTTATAACTGCTGCTTATGAATAATAAAAAAAAATAGAATCAAAAGAAAAATGCATTTAGGTTCCAATGTTTACGCATGGGAAGGCAGTGTAAGAGCTTTGCTTACTTTTGTTGACAAGGGGAAGGAGGGGGTAAATAATTGTAATAAATCTGCTTACGTAATACTTGAACGGCCAATTTTTAGGATGCAAATATCTCAAATTTCATTACATACAATGGTGACGCATGTTTCGCCACTATTAAATCTTCTTCGGGCGCCTATTCTCACAATTTTCAATAACAACAAGGTACTCTAATGAATTACGAAATAAAATCTTAAAGTCATTAGATGGTGTAGAAATTCAAATCCATCTATTAGGTACCATTTTTATTTAAAAAACTGAATCACAAAAAAAATCTGAATGGAATATTAAAACTTCACAATACCGGAAAAATCTTTTAGTAGTAATTTAACTATTTGTCCAATTGAGAAACTTCAAGTGATTATCAGAAAATACAACTTCAACAAAGCCTTTGCACGTTCAATTCCCAATCTAAATTGTACTAGTAGAATCTATGGTAACATTACCACAAGAATTAACTATCCGTTTATGTGAAGAAATAAAACACGTGAGCAGCAGAGCCTGGTCACTTTTTCGCGTGCTTCGCGATAAAATCAAATACACTATGGTTTGAAAAACCAAGCTTTAATAGCAAACCGAAATGAAAATAAGGTACCTGATACAAATAAGGCCTATGCTCAAATAAGGCCTGTAGTTCGGAAAAGTCGGTTGAAATATATTTACATCAAAAATACTTCGCACACGCTTATAACAGCCCCACAAAGCGGCAAGAAGTGCGCGATAGGCCCGCCCGCGCTCACAGCCAAGGTAGTGGCCGGTCGTTTGTGAAGGACGGGCATTTTTATTGTGCGTTATTAATTAGTTGTAATTTCTATCGTATTTTATTATATTATTCTTCGAAGGTTTGTTTCGGGTAATGTATACGGATTACAATATAACTTATCAAAAAGGTAACTATGACTTTAAATTGTAATTTTTAAAATATGCGAATTGAATACTGCTTATAACATTTATGAACTATGATGTACTAAATAAAACCTTCTTTTGAAATAGGCCTCATTTCTGACCACAGGCCTTGATAGGAATTCTGTTGAATTTTAACTTTATATTGTTTATTTACAGATTGATTATCTCAGTTTGTCTCCTCTAAGACGTAAACGGGCTACGTGGTACGACGAAAGCTTGAGAGCGGCTGTGATGTGCGCTGTGAGCGATTGTCGACTTACAAAGCTTCGGCACAATATGGCGTTCCGAGAAAAACGATCAAAAATCATCTAAAAAGTGGTATTTTACATAAGCTAAAGGAAGCACTCTATATTTACGAAAGAGCAAGAAAAAGATTTAACCAGCCGTATAATAAAATTTTCTAAAATAAAAATAGCTCTTATGCCAAAAAAATTCGGACATATATATATATATATATATATATATATATATATATATATATATATATATATATATATATATATATATATATATATATATATATATATATATATATATATATATAAATATATATATATATATATATATAAATATATATATATAATATATATATATATATATATATATATATATATATAAATATATATATATATATATATATATATATATATATATATATATATATAAATATATATCTGTACTCAATTTCTCAATCCGTTTGAGTAGATTATTTTATAATAAATATATTTTTATGAAGTTTCAGTATCATTGATACGTAACATTTATATAATGGACAAGTTTTACACTACTTGATTTCTCTGATGTTTGGACGATAATAGTAAATAATTGTATCCGTAATATCTCAAAATTGCAAATCCCATAATATAAACCAGTTTAATGAAAAATAGTTTTTTGTCAACTGTTCATTCCACGAAAACATTACTCAAATATATAACTTCCACATAAATAAAAAATTTCAGCATTTATCTAACTTATATGGTCGAAAAGTTAATGTCATATATAACCAAAGTTGTGATAAGGAAGAAGAGATTTCAGAATACAAACCACAAAAATAATTCTACTTGTTAGCAATCGCCTGTTTCTGAACTTCGCAAATTTATATTAGATATTCAGCTTGGAAAACAAATTTTAGGGTAAACAAAGTATTTATGAGGGTTGTTATTTTATTCATAAGGATTGTTATTCGTGTAGCTTCAATTATGACCAAGTAAAAGATAAAATTTAAAAAAATTTCTATGACGGGAAACAAGTTTGATATTTAATGTCTCTTGAGAGGTAAAAGAAATTTTGTTATTATTAAAGTAGTATTTAAATTTAGTGATGCTACTTTACTGCTTTTACTAATTCCGCTTGAGTAATGGAAAACTCGAAATCCAAAATATTCATATTTGAACTTTGAATGTTCAAAATAACAATAACAACTCCCTGAAATAAATTACGTTTGCAAGACTTAAATCACAATTATTACGTAACTTGACAAACCGGAATTTGATTACATTAAAAAACGCTGTATGCTCAATAGCCTTCCAGTGTGAAACTTAAATTCTACATCGATTGATTTTCCGACTTCAATAATATTGTTTTCAATATTCAATTGTCCTCACAGAAAAAAAAAATTGTATTATACAATAAATAGAAATAAATATAAGATATTAAGATATTAAAAAATATTAGCGTTTAGTTCTCGGCGTTGCGACCTAAAATCTAATACTTTTTTCCTTGAATAATAAAATTATTCTTCATCTTTTTTTTATTCTGCATGTGTTAGTGTTTATATATATATATATATATATATATATATATATATATATATTATATATATATATATATATATATTATATATTACGTTCAAAAATGAAAGATAAAATTTATTGAAACTTCTTGAAGTGTAGTCACGAAATTCATGACTTCCCAAAATTGCATTTTATACAAATTCATAATTTGAAGATTTTTGAACGCAACAATTTTTTTCTCATATTCAAACATAAGGGTTTCTAATAAATACCTAAATATTCCAGTGGAATAGATTTTAGAACAGGTGGTAACGTAGTTATTATTAGTATGATTATTATTGTGTTTGTCATAAATTTCAGGAAGAATGAATTAACGGAAGAGAGGAATACCTACTCTTTACAAAACACTGTAGCTTAAACTATTCGAAAGCTAGAGGAAGCGTGAAATATTTCAGGAAGTAATTTCGAGATAACTCCTGGTTTTAAATGTATAACTTTTTCCTAGATTTATGCTGAATACGTGTACTTATAAACATGGACGATATTGCATGCTGTTATAATATACAGGGTGTTTCTGAATTGATGCGAAAGATTTCAATGGGTGATTCTTCAGCAAAAATTAAGGGGGGTCTTTCATATAAATTTTTGTTCAACACCCTTTTCCCTCCGAGTTAAAGCCCTTTGAAATTAGGTGAAAAAAATTGTTTTTATTCAATGCATCCACTTTGGAAAAATTTAAAAGAATGAAATTTGGCAGGTAACTGATGCTAATAAAATGGCAGTTTTTGAGTGCTTTTGTTACTCCTAAAATGTAATCACAAGGGGCTGAAAAAAACAACCCCTATAAATTTTGCATCAGAACTTTTTAATGCGCCTATATTTTCCTATTCAAAAAATATATTTGAAAAGACAGACTCAATCTGCAACTTTTTTATGTCCTGTCTTTTTATCATAAAGTTCTTAGTTTGATCAGAGAATACAGAATTCAATCAGACGAAGAGTAGAGTGCTACATTTTGGTCGAGGGGCGCCATTTTCAGCATTTATTATGATTTTTGTAATTGGAATTTTGTCCACGTTATTATCAGTTGTTTTGTACTTTGTTAATTGTTATTAAAAGTACAAGTATTGTTCAATCCGCTCTAATTTGCAATATTCTACAACTAAGTAAAAAAAATGCCATTCTTTCAATAAAGTTTTATTTAGTTGTGAAAATGTTTGAAGTCATTATAAAACTGTCTAGGAATTAGAGTAAATAAGGACAATAAAACCATTTTTCATATGACTTCATTTGACAGCAGCTTCCTTGTTTTTTTAAAAATAATATATAGATAACCTCTCTGTGAATTTATGGGAAAAGAGTCTGAGCAGTATTTTATTTTTTTGTGATCAAACTAACAGTTTTATGATAAAAAGTGAGGACATAAAAAAGTTGCAGATTGAGTTTGTCTTTTCAAATATATTTTTTGAATAGGAAAACATAGGCGCATTAAAAAGTTCTGATGCAAAATATTATAGGGGTTGTTTTTTCAGCCCCTTGTGATTACATTTTAGGGTAACAAAAACACTCAAAAACTGCCATTTTATTAGTGTCAGTTATCTGCCAAATTTCATTCTTCTAAATTTTTCCATGATTTCTGATGTCTGCATTTCAAGGCGTAATAGTGTATTTTCTTCGAGTTTCCCAGCTATTTCAAATATGTGATGATTTTCTCATAAAACGGTTTTGATAGTATTATTCTGAATTGATAAGGAAATACTTAATGCAAATCGATGAACATATTGAAATAATCGCAAATTTTTATTTACCCATTGTTTCAATAACAATATTATCATTATCTTGAATTGCAAGTTAATTATGGTAAAGGAAATTATACCACTAAACTCTACATCATTCCGAATATTTGATATTTAACACAGAGTTATGAATTTTTGATTCTATTTATTTCTCTTGAACCTATTTCAGGCAGAAGAATTGAACCTTATTTAAAAATTAAATCACTGTTTGAGTACTACAGTATTCTTAGAAATTATGGAATCGTACCCGGATCACAATATTACTTCGATGTAGTTTCAACCGAGATATAAACGCAACAACAATATTAATGAACACATAAATACAGTTCTAAATGACACTACTCTACAATTGAAATCAATTGAAATTTAAATAAAAATTGAAATATTACAACCTGTAATTTCTTCAGTATTCAAAAACGTTCCGATGCGAATTTGAATTGGTTCTTCTCTAGATAGATAATTCAATACAATTAGAAACTATTCAGTGCTGTCCGCGCTTTTTTTATGGAAAAATATATTCAAGATATTCTGCCAGGTTTATATTTTGTTCCTTCCAATTTGGATTTTAATTATTTTCTTGTTGTATTTATACGAAATATGAGTTTCTAATTTCATGAGATGTTTTCGTAAACATGACGCCCAAAATAGACTCCACATTCAACCAAAAAATACAGCCGAGTTCAGGTCGAATTTGTATATTTTCATTTTTCAATGGCTGCATCTTAAATATCTATAAAAAGTAGTGCAAATCTACATAAACAATATATGTATACGTAATTTCATTTTCAAATTTCCTGAAAACTTAGAATCTCTGAGAAAAACATTTTTTATGAAAATAATCAAAATTTTGAATTTAACATTTAATTGAAATAAGCTGAAATTGCCAGAGTCAAATTAACCCATTAATTTTCTGATTCTACAAAACTACATTTCATGTAAATTTGCTTCACATTCACAAGCCATTTCAAGATAATTAAATTTTTGTTTAATTATGATTAAAACACAATTCATAGTAATTAGATTTTCTAATGTTGAATCCAATGAATCTCGTTGTGCATTTGTACTACGTCAAATAAACATACTGGGGACACTACAATTATTGCATTTATTTTGGGACTGGTAGTATTTTATTTTCATTAATAGGATAATTTATGCGAGATCATTCGACATATTATATCAAATCTTGAATATTGACCTAATGGCACATATTCATAAAACCATTTGTTGTAGTATTCGTATGATGGATTCGTGCTATATTTTCAATTTCTAAAAATACTTCGACCGCAACGTACTGCATCTTATGGTTACAATAGGAGGAATTAAAATTATATACTAATTAAAATCGCATATTACATCACGTTCTAGCAATTTCCATATATGTGTGTATGGAAAACGTTGATTATATTGTTTATCAATAACATGGTGATGGACATAGATTCTAGATAATTACTCACCTGGAAAAGCTGATGTGTACGTAGCAACCGCAAAACAAAATATCACAGCAATATTCACCTTCATTTTCTTATACTATTGATCACTTTTAACGAATCGTAAAAAATATCAGTAGCGGTAGTTTTAATAGAGTTTCGACGCTCGTTTCGTTATAGCTTCAGAGTTATTCTGCCGGTTCCGACAACTGACGGCTAAATATAATGCTGGGTAGCGAGCAGGATAGAAGACTGATAGCAGTTGGACGAACAATCCCCTCCCAGTTTGGCGCTTACAGTGATTCAAAATATTGCAATTTGTCAATACTTGCTGAACAATTTCATTGCGGAAAATACATTATGATTGACACTGACAAGATGAATAGACATTTCAGGGAAACATGAACCCATTACAGATACACATCAAAACATCTTAGACAAATGTAAATTCAAATTGCACAACTGGGCAAGTTCAAAAACATCGAGAACATACTCAAAATCTATCAAAAGTAAAATATAAATTACGAAGACATGTCATTGGAACATCTCTTGGATAAGCATAAAAATAATATGAATATTTTCGTGATGTATACGTAATGTAATAAAAATTAAGAAATAATATTTTTTATTCAAAAAAAAAAACTGCGAAGCAGTTCGAGATCCTATTCGAACGGAATCGTCTCCGCAAAATGCAGCGTGGTTGAGGAAAAGAGTTAATTCACAAAGGATCGTATTCCAACATGAACTCAATTAACTTACCAAATTTCAACCCTCTAACACCTTACTCAATCTGCAGAGTACATAATTTCTCATTAGCAAAGTTTCAAAAATTTTGAAAAAACGAGAGTATATAAATGAAACGGAGAGGGTTGAAAAAATTTACCCAAATTTTGATAGTTTAGTTGTGCCTCGAAAACAACCGCAGATACAAAATTTCACCTTATTTGGTTTGATAAGAGATGCCAACATGTACCAGGAAAAATATATAAATTAAAACACAAATATCTACTTAAGGCAGCGGTTGAAAAAATTACTGAAACTGATAGTTTCGCTCTGTCTCGAAAAACAATCTCAGATACTAAATTTCAGCTCATTTGGTGAGATGGGAGCTTTTTTTTTTTTTTTTTTTTATTCGAGTTGAAAACTTCATAAGCGATACCGGTTGCGAACCCGGGTGGGATTCAATAGTTGATATATATAAATATATATCAACATTGCCTACCCACTAAAAACACCTCTGTTCTTTCTGTTTCCGGGCATAAGCCTACTAAACCTCCAGTCTCACGCTTAGATTAGGACTCTCGTGCTGCGGTCAGCACTAGAACCTGTGCTATGGGAGCAATATGTACTCAGAATATATATACATACCTATATACAGGCGCGGATCCAGAGGGGGGAACTGGGGGAACGCCCCTCCCCCCAAATGGCCCGGGCCCCACCTAATTGTTTTGATTGGGAGCTACTCCATTTACCATTGCCCAAAATATCAGTAGCTTTTGGCTTTTGAATATATAAAAGTTCTCCCTCCCCCCAAAAGTCGGGCCTGGATCCGCGCCTGCCTATATATATATATATATATATATATATATATATATATATATATATATATATATATATGTATGTATGTAAGTAGAAGAGCGCCACTTGAAGCCATTAAAAATGATTGATGATGACAGCTCAAGGTCATAAATCATGGCCGGTCTATTGTTCCTATTGTTTGGGGTGCAGGTGTGCAGCCAGGTGTTTCTTTTGTTAGGGCCTGTCTATTGTTCCTATTGTGCGGTGCAGTCTTTTGTTCCTATTGTGCGGTGCAGTCTTTTGTTAGACCAGGTGTTCGGGACCGTATTAACTAATGATTGATGGTCATGAGAATTTTCAAATTTAGACCAAAATTCGTAAGAAACCCGACCCTGACATCCGACGTGGGTAATATTTCTAAGAAAACACACAAAAGGTTGACGTGAATATCTCTTCACAAAAGCGGGTGGCCGTTCTTTTGTTCCTATTGTTTCTATTGTTTGGGGACAGGTGGGCGGCACCCAAAGCCATTAAAAATGATTGATGATGACAGTTCCAGGAAGTCGTCTATTGTTCCTATTGTTTGGGGTGCAGGTGTGCAGCCAGGTGTTTCTTTTGTTAGGGCCGGTCTATTGTTCCTATTGTTCGAGCCGGTCTATTGTTCCTATTGTGCGGTGCAGTCTTTTGTTAGACCAGGTGTTCGGGACCGTATTAACTAATGATTGATGGTCGTGAGAATTTTCAAATTTAGACCAAAATTCGTATGAAATCCACCCCCTGACATTCGACGTGGGTAATATTTCTAAGAAAACACACAAAAGGTTGACGTAAATATCTCTTCACAAAAGCGGTTGACAGGTCTTTTGTTCCTATTGTTAGACCAGGTGTTCGGGACCGTATTAACTAATGATTGATGGTCGTGAGAATTTACAAATTTAGACCAAAATTCGTAAGAAATCCACCCCTGACATTAGATATTCGACGTGGATAATATTTCTAAGAAAACACACACAAAAGGTTGACGCGAATATCTCTTCTCCTGTCCACGATTGTTGTGAATAAAACCGTCTAAAATATTAGAAATAAAGATATCCGATAATTATAAACATATAATAGTACCTAGTCCTCCAAAATGAAATTGAAGCATTACATATTGCTTTAATCATTTATATTGGCCAAACCAATAAACTTATCAATCAAAACTGTTATTCAATCAAATCTTTACAGGTGTAATTACGAACAAAGATCAGAAAATATTTATTAGGTATTATATGAATATAAATAATTAATTGAATTTATGATTCCTGGATACCTTTTACTAATGATTTGTATATTCAATTTGGCGAGATTGAATAATTTATTGAACTTTTGTCATATAAGATTCACAAATTTTTTTATGGAAGAACAAAATAACTTAAGTAACTCTTTTCCTATAAAATGAATGAAATTCGTCAGATCAATCAGATTTTATTTCTTTGATTGGACAGAATGTGAAATTTTTTATTATAGATCGCATATTTTCTTTTTCTGTTTAATTTTATGTATACCACAAACTTCAATTTGAAGCGTAGATAAAAAAAATGTAAGTTACCAGGAATAAAATAAAAATATTTTTCCTTTAAATATTCAAATCAAAAAATTCAAATCAAATTATTCTCTCTCTTAGTTGGAAATATTTTTTATGGAAGAACAAAATAACTTAAAAATGAAATTGAAGCATTTCATATTGCTTTAATCATTTATATTGGCAAAACCGATAAACCTATCAATAGAAATTATAAAAAACTTATTCAATCAAATCTTTTTACGAAATCGTGTGATTTCATAGAATTCCGGAGGTAGGGATAGCTATTATATAAACACAGTGTGAATAGTTTTGGTTATCATTCTGTTTAGTTCAGACAAATTCTTGGAAAAACTGCTGAAAAATGTTCGGATTCAACTACTCCTCCGATATTTTAGATGGCGAAAGTGGAGTGCTGTATTTATACCACTTATTTATGCATCTAAGCTGGGATGCGAATCATGCATCCATATACAATACAGATTATATTGATCCTGTGAGTGCAAAGAAGAAGGCTGACGAATATTGGTCAAGTGCCGAAATCTGCACAAAATTCATAGAGGGCCAGCTAACAATGGCTGAGGTCATAATACAATTGGAGAAAAACAATCATGGTGCCTACATGACGCCCATTAGGGAATATCTAACTCAGGATAAGTTAGATATTCTCGCTGAAGAAGAAAAGAACGAGGCCTCGGATTTCTTCAAGAATCTGAGTAATCGTCAGTGGAAGGTAATTGATGCAGTATGCGAGGATGCAGTTACGGATCCGTCTTTTTTGAAAACCGGTGTGGAGTGTGTAACAGTGTATACAGATGATGAACACGAGTATAATGCCCAAAAGTATGAGCTTGTGCAGGTGCATAAATAAAAAAATCATACACAATGGTAGTCCTCCATACTCAAAAAACGCCCACACACACACACACACACACACACACACACATACCTCTAATATTTGTAATATCTCTGTAAATATTCCAATAAAAATAAGATTGTTAAAAAAGAGTTATGTTATTTTGTCCACATCCTAGTATTTACCCTATTACTAATTGTGAATAAAAATAATTTATTGAATATATAATTCCTGCATTCATTGTATAAATGATTTGTCCATGCATTCAATTTGGTGAACATCGAAATTAAATAACTTGCAATGCAATTTTTATAAGATTAATGAAATTTTTCAAGAAGAACAAAATAACTTAGGGAACTTTATTACAGAAAATTTATTTATCTAATTACAAACCTTTTTATTTGAAACACTAAATTATTAAAAAAAATGTAATTTGAACATTCGTTTACATGCATTATAACAGGTCTCTCATACTAGAGGAAAAAAGAGTACACATATAAATTTTTAAAAAACCTAAATCCCATGTGTGATAAATCAGTTGTAAATATCGTATATTATCACGATGAATGACGGACTGCTTTTTAAATAAAAAACTTTTCATATGAAATATTGACAAAACCTCCTAGTGTTTAAAAATTATGATACTAATACGATCAATATTATATAAATAAATTGATAGGAAGTTAAGTATTATGTATTTAATTCAACTTAGATTATAAATTATAACCCATACTTTGTATGAAGCAGTAATAAAGTTAAATTATTAATTCATTCTATTATTCTACATTGAAAATTTAATAATTTTATAATTGTATGAATACTTTTAAACAATCACATACCTTGCCATGCCAAAAAAACCCACACACATCTATACTAAACGGATAAAATTGTTATTGAATATATGATTCATGCATTCATTGTATGATTTTGTCCAGGCATTCAATTTGGTGAACATCGAAATTAAATAACTTATGCAATTTTTATAACATTCATGAAATTTTTTCATCTGGAATATTTAATTTTTTTGTAAAAACACGTTCGTACAATACGTTTTGAATAGGATTTGCATATCCTACCTCTCTCTTGTGGGTGTCTACGTAGCCAAATTTCAAGTTAACCGGGTGTATAATATATATATATATATATATATATATATATATATATATATATATATATATATATATATATATATATATATATATATATATATATATATATATATATGTTAACGGTCTCTCTATACACCCCCTTTACGCGCCCCATCTTTTATGTGAATATCGTATATTATTACGATGAACGACGGCCAGCTTTTTGAATAAGAAAAACTTTATATATAAAATATAGACAAAATCTCCTAGTGTTTAAAAATTATGATGCTAATACGATACTTTAGAATGTTTCACTGTAGATTTAGAAATAAATAATAATAACACAGCCTTGAAATTGCATATTGGTTTGAAATATGGAATAAGAGATTGCTTTTCAAATATAAATAATAGTATTCGACTTTAGAACTATGCAAATGAAAAACGCTATATAAAATATCGAACGAACATAAATGTTAAACTTTTTCATATAGGTAAGAAACCCACATTACTTTACTTTCCACGACCCCCACCATTCCTCCATGCTTACCAGTTATTGTGCAATCTCCGAAAATTACCGAAGAAACCCGAACTAATGTCCACGATTGTTGTGAATAAAAGCGTCTAAAATATTAGAAATAAAGATATCCGGTAATTATAAACATATAATAGTACCTAGTCCTCCAAAATGAAATTGATGCATTTCATATTGCTTTAATCATTCATATTGGCCAAACTCATAAACTTATCAATCAAAACTGTTATTCAATCAAATCTTTTTAGATGTAATTACGAACAAAAATCTGATGATTTTCCTATAAAATGCATGAAATTCATCAGATCAATCAGATTTTATTTCTTTGATTGGGCAGAATGCGAAATTTTTTATTATAGATCTCATATTTTCTTTTTTAGACAGAACCTCCTAGTGTTTAAAAATTATGATACTAATACGATCAACATTATATAAATAAATTGATAGGAAGTTAAGTATTATGTATTTAATTCAACTTAGATTATAAATTATAACCCATACTTTGTATGAAGTAGTAATAAAGTTAAATTATTAATTCATTCTATTATTCTACATTGAAAATTTAATAATTTTATAATTGTATGCATACTTATAAACAATCACATACCTTGTTAGTCAAAAAAAATCCGACACACATCTATACTAAACGGATAAAATTGTTATTGAATATATGAGTCCTACATTAATCGTATAAATGATTTGTCCATGCATTCAATTTGGTGAACATCGAAATTAAATAACTTATGCAATTTTTATAAGATTCATGAAGAACAAAATAACTTAGGGAACTTTATTACAGAAAATTTATTTATCTAATTACAAACCTTTTTATTTGAAACACTAATTTATTTTAAAAAATGTCAAATATGTATACGATCGATGAATATCTTAAAATCATAACATTACTAGAAATACTGTTTTAGAAAATATAAACATGTATTCGATTAGGAAAGAATAAAATATAGAGGATAAACATATCCAACGATAAGCATATTTTTATGAAATAAAAGAATTCTTTTTGAATATAAATAATTTTATTTGAATTTAGAACTCTACATATGAAAAACGCTGTATAAAATGATGCTCAATGTTTTTTCTGAGAAATTGTTCAATTACTTACGCAATTATTAAATCTGGTAAAACATATGAATTACATAACTTACTTGTGAAACATAAAACTACTTTTGAAAGATATGAAACTTTATTACCAAATTTGGCAGAAAGTTCATAAAATATATTTCACAACTTGAAAAGTTGGGTAGGCTACCGAAATTTTCAGGAAGCAGACGTCTTTTATTAAATTGTACCGAATAAATTTTAGATTCTGGTTGCTATACTATATGATAATTTTGATAACGTGCTATTTTTTCTAGGGATCTGAAAATCGTTCACAAAACTCTTGAATTTTTAGGAAGTTTTTCCCGTTGATCGCAAAAACTGTTGAAAAAGATTTTCCGAAATATCATTACATACCTTTGAAAGTACTATTCCATATATTTAGTTTTGATCATTAATTACTACAATTAGATAACCATCAGCTATTTTCTAGTTTTAATTTCAAAAATTGAATTTACGTATTCTGCAAATAACCCGTCCTTTTGTTTCTTGAAAAATCAAAAATTGATATGATTGAAACTTTTTTCGTATACATGAAACGGTTCGAATGCTTAAATAGACTTTATGGAACTTTTTTTCATATAAGATTCACAAAAATTTTTATGGAAAAACAAAAATAACTTTGCATGCAATAAGATGCCTGAAATTTTTTTCATCAGATTTTATTTCTTACGGCTTGCTCAGGGAACGCATTCATAAGTGAAAAA
The DNA here is from genome assembly GCA_030704885.1 of Cynegetis impunctata. Classification (NCBI taxonomy): domain Eukaryota; kingdom Metazoa; phylum Arthropoda; class Insecta; order Coleoptera; family Coccinellidae; genus Cynegetis; species Cynegetis impunctata. Next base: position 172,981 of record JARQZK010001473.1, on the reverse strand, counting down.
ATTTTGAATTTGTATTATTTTATCATTGACAGTTTACACGCGATCTAAGTTATATTTGATAAACTCACTAGAACGTATGCTAATCTGTGAAAAATGTTAGTATGTTTCTTTGCTCTTATTAGTGGTTTCTGATGATGCCGTCCTCGTTGAATACGCTGATTGTTCACCTGTTATGCTTCCAAGTTGGTTGAAGTGAAGTGGAGGGAGTCTCTATGAACCAACCTTACCACTTTCGACTAGATATGCACGTTTCTGGTCGATCACAACAATAAAGCACTTGCACGTTATCGATTAATGTTCACTGATCCGATTATTCGGATTTATTGATCAATATCCGTATCGATTGACCAAATGTTGAGCGTTATAGAGTTGTGGCCTGTATATGTACGTTTTTTATAGATAAACACCATGGTGTATTTAGATATATATTTTATGTTAAAATTGAGATGATATATACACAAGGGTGACTAAGAATTGACGTCTTGTTACTGTCTCTTAGCGTCTCTTGTTCGTATTTTCGCTACCTGATCCTACCATCGCACACCCTAAAAGCCAGGGCAGGGATAACAATTTTTAGCGTTCTAAATTATTTCCTCGTTCAAAAATATTTTTAATCATTGCAACAGGTTTTTGTCCTGATATGCGACACTTTTTTGCAAAAGATATCTGAGCGATGCAAAAAAAATTAACATATGCATAGTTTAACTGTTGCGATGATTAAAAATATTTTTGAACGAAGAAATAAGTTAGAACGCAAAAAATTGTTATCCCTGCCCTGGCTTTTAGGGTGTGCGATGGTAGGATCAGGTAGCGAAAATACGAACAAGAGACGCTAAGAGACAGTAACAAGACGTCAATTCTTAGTCACCCTTGTGTATATATCATCTCAATTTTAACATAAAATATATATCTAAATACACCATGGTGTTTATCTATAAAAAACGTACATATACAGGCCACAACTCTATAACGCTCAACATTTGGTCAATCGATACGGATATTGATCAATAAATCCGAATAATCGGATCAGTGAACATTAATCGATAACGTGCAAGTGCTTTATTGTTGTGATCGACCAGAAACGTGCATATCTAGTCGAAAGTGGTAAGGTTGGTTCATAGAGACTCCCTCCACTTCACTTCAACCAACTTGGAAGCATAACAGGTGAACAATCAGCGTATTCAACGAGGACGGCATCATCAGAAACCACTAATAAGAGCAAAGAAACATACTAACATTTTTCACAGATTAGCATACGTTCTAGTGAGTTTATCAAATATAACTTAGATCGCGTGTAAACTGTCAATGATAAAATAATACAAATTCAAAATTTTTTCACTTATGAATGCGTTCCCTGAGCAAGCCGTAAGAAATAAAATCTGATGAAAAAAATTTCAGGCATCTTATTGCATGCAAAGTTATTTTTGTTTTTCCATAAAAATTTTTGTGAATCTTATATGAAAAAAAGTTCCATAAAGTCTATTTAAGCATTCGAACCGTTTCATGTATACGAAAAAAGTTTCAATCATATCAATTTTTGATTTTTCAAGAAACAAAAGGACGGGTTATTTGCAGAATACGTAAATTCAATTTTTGAAATTAAAACTAGAAAATAGCTGATGGTTATCTAATTGTAGTAATTAATGATCAAAACTAAATATATGGAATAGTACTTTCAAAGGTATGTAATGATATTTCGGAAAATCTTTTTCAACAGTTTTTGCGATCAACGGGAAAAACTTCCTAAAAATTCAAGAGTTTTGTGAACGATTTTCAGATCCCTAGAAAAAATAGCACGTTATCAAAATTATCATATAGTATAGCAACCAGAATCTAAAATTTATTCGGTACAATTTAATAAAAGACGTCTGCTTCCTGAAAATTTCGGTAGCCTACCCAACTTTTCAAGTTGTGAAATATATTTTATGAACTTTCTGCCAAATTTGGTAATAAAGTTTCATATCTTTCAAAAGTAGTTTTATGTTTCACAAGTAAGTTATGTAATTCATATGTTTTACCAGATTTAATAATTGCGTAAGTAATTGAACAATTTCTCAGAAAAAACATTGAGCATCATTTTATACAGCGTTTTTCATATGTAGAGTTCTAAATTCAAATAAAATTATTTATATTCAAAAAGAATTCTTTTATTTCATAAAAATATGCTTATCGTTGGATATGTTTATCCTCTATATTTTATTCTTTCCTAATCGAATACATGTTTATATTTTCTAAAACAGTATTTCTAGTAATGTTATGATTTTAAGATATTCATCGATCGTATACATATTTGACATTTTTTAAAATAAATTAGTGTTTCAAATAAAAAGGTTTGTAATTAGATAAATAAATTTTCTGTAATAAAGTTCCCTAAGTTATTTTGTTCTTCATGAATCTTATAAAAATTGCATAAGTTATTTAATTTCGATGTTCACCAAATTGAATGCATGGACAAATCATTTATACGATTAATGTAGGACTCATATATTCAATAACAATTTTATCCGTTTAGTATAGATGTGTGTCGGATTTTTTTTGACTAACAAGGTATGTGATTGTTTATAAGTATGCATACAATTATAAAATTATTAAATTTTCAATGTAGAATAATAGAATGAATTAATAATTTAACTTTATTACTACTTCATACAAAGTATGGGTTATAATTTATAATCTAAGTTGAATTAAATACATAATACTTAACTTCCTATCAATTTATTTATATAATGTTGATCGTATTAGTATCATAATTTTTAAACACTAGGAGGTTCTGTCTAAAAAAGAAAATATGAGATCTATAATAAAAAATTTCGCATTCTGCCCAATCAAAGAAATAAAATCTGATTGATCTGATGAATTTCATGCATTTTATAGGAAAATCATCAGATTTTTGTTCGTAATTACATCTAAAAAGATTTGATTGAATAACAGTTTTGATTGATAAGTTTATGAGTTTGGCCAATATGAATGATTAAAGCAATATGAAATGCATCAATTTCATTTTGGAGGACTAGGTACTATTATATGTTTATAATTACCGGATATCTTTATTTCTAATATTTTAGACGCTTTTATTCACAACAATCGTGGACATTAGTTCGGGTTTCTTCGGTAATTTTCGGAGATTGCACAATAACTGGTAAGCATGGAGGAATGGTGGGGGTCGTGGAAAGTAAAGTAATGTGGGTTTCTTACCTATATGAAAAAGTTTAACATTTATGTTCGTTCGATATTTTATATAGCGTTTTTCATTTGCATAGTTCTAAAGTCGAATACTATTATTTATATTTGAAAAGCAATCTCTTATTCCATATTTCAAACCAATATGCAATTTCAAGGCTGTGTTATTATTATTTATTTCTAAATCTACAGTGAAACATTCTAAAGTATCGTATTAGCATCATAATTTTTAAACACTAGGAGATTTTGTCTATATTTTATATGAAAAGTTTTTCTTATTCAAAAAGCTGGCCGTCGTTCATCGTAATAATATACGATATTCACATCAATGATGGGGCGCGTAAAGGGGGTGTATAGGGATACCGTTAACATATATATATATATATATATATATATATATATATATATATATATATATATATATATATATATATATATATATATATATATATATATATTATACACCCGGTTAACTTGAAATTTGGCTACGTAGACACCCACAAGAGAGAGGTAGGATATGCAAATCCTATTCAAAACGTATTGTACGAACGTGTTTTTACAAAAAAATTAAATATTCCAGATGAAAAAATTTCATGAATGTTATAAAAATTGCATAAGTTATTTAATTTCGATGTTCACCAAATTGAATGCCTGGACAAAATCATACAATGAATGCATGAATCATATATTCAATAACAATTTTATCCGTTTAGTATAGATGTGTGTGGGTTTTTTTGGCATGGCAAGGTATGTGATTGTTTAAAAGTATTCATACAATTATAAAATTATTAAATTTTCAATGTAGAATAATAGAATGAATTAATAATTTAACTTTATTACTGCTTCATACAAAGTATGGGTTATAATTATAATCTAAGTTGAATTAAATACATAATACTTAACTTCCTATCAATTTATTTATATAATATTGATCGTATTAGTATCATAATTTTTAAACACTAGGAGGTTTTGTCAATATTTCATATGAAAAGTTTTTTATTTAAAAAGCAGTCCGTCATTCATCGTGATAATATACGATATTTACAACTGATTTATCACACATGGGATTTAGGTTTTTTAAAAATTTATATGTGTACTCTTTTTTCCTCTAGTATGAGAGACCTGTTATAATGCATGTAAACGAATGTTCAAATTACATTTTTTTTAATAATTTAGTGTTTCAAATAAAAAGGTTTGTAATTAGATAAATAAATTTTCTGTAATAAAGTTCCCTAAGTTATTTTGTTCTTCTTGAAAAATTTCATTAATCTTATAAAAATTGCATTGCAAGTTATTTAATTTCGATGTTCACCAAATTGAATGCATGGACAAATCATTTATACAATGAATGCAGGAATTATATATTCAATAAATTATTTTTATTCACAATTAGTAATAGGGTAAATACTAGGATGTGGACAAAATAACATAACTCTTTTTTAACAATCTTATTTTTATTGGAATATTTACAGAGATATTACAAATATTAGAGGTATGTGTGTGTGTGTGTGTGTGTGTGTGTGTGGGCGTTTTTTGAGTATGGAGGACTACCATTGTGTATGATTTTTTTATTTATGCACCTGCACAAGCTCATACTTTTGGGCATTATACTCGTGTTCATCATCTGTATACACTGTTACACACTCCACACCGGTTTTCAAAAAAGACGGATCCGTAACTGCATCCTCGCATACTGCATCAATTACCTTCCACTGACGATTACTCAGATTCTTGAAGAAATCCGAGGCCTCGTTCTTTTCTTCTTCAGCGAGAATATCTAACTTATCCTGAGTTAGATATTCCCTAATGGGCTTCATGTATGCACCATGCTTGTGTTTCTCCAATTGTAGTATGACTTCAGCCATTGTTAGCTGGCCCTCTATGATTTTTGTGCATATTTCGGCACTTGACCAATATTCGTCAGCCTTCTTCTTTGCACTCACAGGATCAATATAATCTGTATTGTATATGGATGCATGATTCGCATCCCAGCTTAGATGCATAAATAAGTGGTATAAATACAGCACTCCACTTTCGCGATCTAAAATATCGGAGGAGTAGTTGAATCCGAACATTTTTCAGCAGTTTTTCCAAGAATTTGTCTGAACTAAACAGAATGATAACCAAAACTATTCACACTGTGTTTATATAATAGCTATCCCTACCTCCGGAATTCTATGAAATCACACGATTTCGTAAAAAAGATTTGATTGAATAAGTTTTTTATAATTTCTATTGATAGGTTTATCGGTTTTGCCAATATAAATGATTAAAGCAATATGAAATGCTTCAATTTCATTTTTAAGTTATTTTGTTCTTCCATAAAAAATATTTCCAACTAAGAGAGAGAATAATATTTGAATTTTTTGATTTGAATATTTAAAGGAAAAATATTTTTATTTTATTCCTGGTAACTTACATTTTTTTTATCTACGCTTCAAATTGAAGTTTGTGGTATACATAAAATTAAACAGAAAAAGAAAATATGCGATCTATAATAAAAAATTTCACATTCTGTCCAATCAAAGAAATAAAATCTGATTGATCTGACGAATTTCATTCATTTTATAGGAAAAGAGTTACTTAAGTTATTTTGTTCTTCCATAAAAAAATTTGTGAATCTTATATGACAAAAGTTCAATAAATTATTCAATCTCGCCAAATTGAATATACAAATCATTAGTAAAAGGTATCCAGGAATCATAAATTCAATTAATTATTTATATTCATATAATACCTAATAAATATTTTCTGATCTTTGTTCGTAATTACACCTGTAAAGATTTGATTGAATAACAGTTTTGATTGATAAGTTTATTGGTTTGGCCAATATAAATGATTAAAGCAATATGTAATGCTTCAATTTCATTTTGGAGGACTAGGTACTATTATATGTTTATAATTATCGGATATCTTTATTTCTAATATTTTAGACGGTTTTATTCACAACAATCGTGGACAGGAGAAGAGATATTCGCGTCAACCTTTTGTGTGTTTTCTTAGAAATATTATCCACGTCGAATATCTAATGTCAGGGGTGGATTTCTTACGAATTTTGGTCTAAATTTGTAAATTCTCACGACCATCAATCATTAGTTAATACGGTCCCGAACACCTGGTCTAACAATAGGAACAAAAGACCTGTCACCCGCTTTTGTGAAGAGATATTTACGTCAACCTTTTGTGTGTTTTCTTAGAAATATTACCCACGTCGAATGTCAGGGGGTGGATTTCATACGAATTTTGGTCTAAATTTGAAAATTCTCACGACCATCAATCATTAGTTAATACGGTCCCGAACACCTGGTCTAACAAAAGACTGCACCGCACAATAGGAACAATAGACCGGCTCGAACAATAGGAACAATAGACCGGCCCTAACAAAAGAAACACCTGGCTGCACACCTGCACCCCAAACAATAGGAACAATAGACGACTTCCTGGAACTGTCATCATCAATCATTTTTAATGGCTTTGGGTGCCGCCCACCTGTCCCCAAACAATAGAAACAATAGGAACAAAAGAACGGCCACCCGCTTTTGTGAAGAGATATTCACGTCAACCTTTTGTGTGTTTTCTTAGAAATATTACCCACGTCGGATGTCAGGGTCGGGTTTCTTACGAATTTTGGTCTAAATTTGAAAATTCTCATGACCATCAATCATTAGTTAATACGGTCCCGAACACCTGGTCTAACAAAAGACTGCACCGCACAATAGGAACAAAAGACTGCACCGCACAATAGGAACAATAGACCGGCCCTAACAAAAGAAACACCTGGCTGCACACCTGCACCCCAAACAATAGGAACAATAGACCGGCCATGATTTATGACCTTGAGCTGTCATCATCAATCATTTTTAATGGCTTCAAGTGGCGCTCTTCTACTCATGTATATAAATATATATATATATATATATATATATATATATATATATATATATATATATATATATATATATATATATGTATGTATGTATATATATATATATATATATATATATATATATATATATATATGTATATACATAATACCGGGCTTTTATTTCAAAACTTGCCACCCACGTTATCTGCGCAAAGAGACAAAATTGTGAAAATCGCCTAAACACCTCAACAAATTTATTGAGGGGAAATGTTTTCACTTAAAACTGGGCTCTGCTCCTTCAACCCCCTAACCCCCAGAGCTACCACCCCTTAATATTTAAATGAGATAGGGGGTCGAGTGATATATCATTTTGAAGGTATCTTTAATCTGTATATTTTTCAGTCCTACTTTTTTGAATTTGAACTCTCTGTTGAAGAATTACACCTATTTTAATGTTTACAGATGCATATTTACCTCTAAACACGTCTGCTTGTTTAACTACCTTTTTATGACATTCTAAAGCTACAGAACAGAAAAAATATATAATATGCAAGTACGTTATCATTTAAGTGATTAGTAGTTTTATTGATACAACAGTGAACAGTTCTCCAGAAATAGTCTATAGCTACTTTGGCAGAGAGTATAGAGATTATTTACATCTACGGAAGTGAAACTCGTTGTGCTCGTAGGACAGCAGCAGTTTTCAATGCTAGACACCCCCTTTAAACATGCAAGCCACCAGTTTGTACTTGATTTAGAAAGAAAAATTTGGCACGACTGGTTCGGTGTGTAATATAAAAACTAGTCAGCATAGAATTCTGGACAAGGCAACGCAGATCGAAGTTCTTTGTAATTTTGATATTGATCCTAATACTTCAATTCTGAAAGCAGCAAATTCAATTAACATTTATGTTGGTTCCGATCATAAGGTTTTCACTCGGTGAAGACGATTTTTACAGAAGGGTACATTTCTGAAATTACTAGAAAAATCACAGATGAACCAAATTTCTTCTTAAATATTTGCTTTAGCGATTAATCGACATTCTTCTTGAATGGATATGTAAACAGACACAATTGTTGGTATTGCGCCGATGAAAAACCACATGTGTTTCGTCAGGACCATACACAATATCCCGAACAGATCAATGTGGCGGCAGGAATTCTGGGAGACGAGATGATCGGGCCGATTTTCATAGAAGGAAATCTGACTTAGGACTTTTAGAAGATATAATAAAAGTACTCATTACTCATTCGCCAGACCGATGAAGACGAAAACGTTATGCTGGTAGAAGACAATTAGCATTTCCAACAAGATGGAGGTCCTCCCCATTATGCTCCTCCCGTTAGGCAATGGCTGGATGAAACATTTTCTGGGAAATGGGTTGAAAGGAGAGGTGCCCAAGAGTGACCGCCAAGATCTCCCGATTTAAAGCCACTTGATTTCTGTTTTTGCGGTACTTAGAAACTGAAGTCTCTAAAAGTCAGGTGGTATATTGTAGCTGATAAAAGTACTTGTGATTTATAACTTTCTTCTGACTTCCAAGACAGTAACAGAGAGACTGAGGAACCGGTAACCGGTAACTAGTAATTGTCCTAAAAAGTGGCAATCAAATTAGTTCTGGAATATCATAAGAAGGTAGATAAACAAGGTGTATGGTGTGTTTAGAGGTAAATATGCATTTGTGAACATTCAAATAGGTGCTATTCTGCAACAGTTAGGTCAAATTAAAAATTTTTGGATTGATTGGGCCGATACATGGTGTAAACTAATGAACATATTAAAACAATGGTTAATAAATAACAATTTACACATTTATTAAATGAAATAACGCATGACGCACGTTTCTGTGAAACTTCACCTTCTTCCTGAAGTAGGTGAAGTTTCACCGAAACGTGCGTCATGCGTTATTTCATTCAATAAATGTGTAAATAGTTATCATTAACCATTGTTTTGATACAATTTGAAAAAGTAAGATGGCAAAATGTAATATTAAATAGACCTTTAAAATCACATCACTCGACCCCCTGTCTCTTTTGAAAATTTCGGGGTGATAGCTGTAGGGGTTAGGGAGGGATTGAAGGGGACGCGAATAACGTGGGTGGTAAGTTTTTAAATGAAGCCCGGAATATCTACATATATATATATATATATATATATATATATATATATATACATATATATATATATATATATATATATATATATATATATATATATATATATATATATATATATAAATATATATATATATATATATATATATAAATATATATATATATATATATATACATACAGGGTCACTCACGGTGGATGGTAGGTTAGACGTTTACGGAGGACGGGACATGAGATTTTTCTGAAAATTTGGTTTCATGGATGATTGATTTTGCTCTATCGATCTAAAATAATAGTGGCGCTGCGGCGTTGCCGCTTATACTAAAAAGTAGCAGCAACTGTGAAATTTAAAATGAGACACCCTATATATTATTCCATTTTCTGCTTCTCTACCATTTTCCAATTGTTTTTGTATGATATATCTCCAGAGGTTTTCGAGAAATTAAATGATTTCCTTATTTTTTTGTGCTAAACATAGCTTCAATTAAATGTTCAGTACTAAGGTATTCAGATTCGTAGAATGCTGAAATTTTAGGTGTAGTTTACCAAGTTCCGACTTATTAGGAATTTTCTAAGGACTTTGTTCTCCATTATACAGGGTCCTCCAAAATTTGCGATTTTAACGATAAATACAAAAATACTAAAAAGTGCATTTTTTCAAATGTAATACCCTGTATATTCTGAATATCTCGAAAGAAAATTGAAATCTCTTTCAAATGATGTATCATGTTCCTATACCTAAAATGTCAGATTTCCGAAATAAAAGCAAGTTTCTATGAAAATCGGATTATTTATCCTTATTTTGCATTAGGTAGCTATGAAATGTCAAGAAAGATGTCATTATGAAATTTTGACAATTAGCCCATCAACAATGAAACGTTCGCGCGTTCATTAACGAAAATTTGATTTGAAAACAATCAAAATGGAAGGCAATAACTATTCTCATGAAGTTTTGATGAAGTAATTTATTGTACATGGTCAATTTGACCAAATAATAGCAAGAACATGCAGAAAATCCAATGAAATGTATACCTATTGACAACCAATAAACGAGAGAAAATTTGTACCTTTACGAAATAATTTTATCTGGATGGGGCACCAGCTCATCGCACTGGCGAAGTAACAACTGAGTTGTTCCAAATGTTCGATGATCGCTAGTTTAGACGTTTAGGACCATGGAATTAGCCTGCGAAATCACCCGACCTAACGCCAATTGATTTTTACTTGTGGGGTACTTTGAAAAGAAAAGTTTACATTACATCAGTAGCCAGTAAACAAGACCTGCGCCAACGAGTGATCAATTCCATCGAGGAGATAAATGCCAATGAGATAAGGAGGGCCACAAATCATTCAACAAGTATCCGCATTTTGAAATGTTTGGAAACCAACGGCAGTCATTTTGAACACTTATTATGATCGTTTTCTTAACTTAAATACTTATGTCATTGTATTAACATGATTTATTCCCGTTATACCGTTTTGTTATTTGTTATTTTACGTAATGCTTTTTTTTATTAGTTTAGTAAATTTCGTTTCGCTTTCAGTATTGACCCATAAGTGATAAAATTATTCTGTAAACGTACAAATTTTCTCTCGTTCGTTGGTTGTAAATAGGGATACATTTCATTGAATTTTCTGCATGTTATTGCTATTATTTGGTCACATTGACCATGTACAATAAATAACTTCGTCAAAACTTCATGAGAATAGTTATTGCCTTCCATTTTGATTGTTTTCAAATCAAATTTTCGTTAATAAACGCGCGAACGTTTTATTGTTGATGGACTAATTGTCAAATTTGCATAATGACATCTTTCTTGACATTTCATAGCTACCTAATACAAAATATTGCTAAATAATCTTATTTTTATAGAAACTTGCTTTTATTTCTGACGTTTTAGGTATAGGAATATTATATCATTTGAAAGAGATTTCAATTTTCTTTCGCGATATTCAATAATATACAGGGTATTACATTTGAAAAAATGCACTTTTTACTATTTTTGTATTTATCGTTAAAATCGCAAATTTTGGAGGACCCTGTATAATGGAGAACAAAGTCCTTAGAAAATTCCTAATACGTCGGAACTTGGTAAACTACACCTAAAATTTCAGCATCCTACGAATCTGAATACCTTAGTACTGAACATTTAATTGAAGCTATGTTTTGCACAAAAAAATAAGGAAATCATTTAATTTCTCGAAAACCTCTGAAGATAGGTATAGGGAAGTAACATACAAAAACAATGGGAAAATGGTAGAGAAGCAAAAAATGGAATAATATATAGGGTGTCTCATTTAAAATTTCACAGTTGCTGCTACTTTTTAGTATAAGCGGCAACGCCGCAGCGCCACTATTATTTTAGATCGATAGAGCAAAATCAATCATCCATGAAACCAAATTTTCAGAATAATCTCATGTCCCGTTCTCCGCAAACGTCTAACCTACCATCCACCGTGAGTGACCCTATATATATATATATATATATATATATATATATATATATATATATATATATATATATATATATATATATATATATATATATATATGTATATATATATATATATATCAAAGAAGTTCAGAAATTTGTTGAGAGGCAGGTGTAAATCAGATGAAATAACTGATATCGCATCTGACTGTTGACTCTCCATACGCTGCAATATTCTGTTATTCTCGGGAAAAATACGACTAATAATAAAATTTATTGCGAATCATTTGTGTATAATAAGCGTAATATGGATCAGTTCAGGTTCCTGATTTTTAACGTACCTACCACAGTTCATAGAAATTACAACAAAGATCAGAGTTAACGCGGGACACCTGGTTGGAACGAAGTAACATAATATATTATATGTCGCTTTATATTGTATGTTTTATAAAGCAGGCACAATGAAATAAATTATGAACGTTTGAGAGTTATACAATTCAAACAAATCAGAACTTTTATTTTTATTAATTAAGAGGGCAGTTACTCTGTTAAAATTCATAAAAATATTATCAGCAAAAGACATGTTTGATTACTAGGTAGGTATATACCTAATTGTATCTAAAACTTGTCGCTTTACCATATGGTGGCTTCATCAGATAGAACTGATATACTGAAATCTTGGTTCAGTTTAAATACATTTTAGTATTATTAGGAAAACACATGTTTGATTTTAACGGTTATTATATTTGACTCTATGACACGGCGTTTCACCACACGGTGGCTTCTTCGGATAGAACCGTGTGGTGAAACGCCGCATCATAGAGTCAAATATAATAACCGTTAAAATCAAACATGTGTTTTTCTAACAATATTGTTATGGGTTATAACCACGTAACGACCACATTAATTCATAATACATTTTAGTGCCTAAAAGAAACTATTACAACAAGAAATTTAATATTGGAAAGATTGATAGGTAATCCTTCGATGAAATTTGTAGCAATGACATCAGTTATTGAATATAGGTACCTATTCAGCAAGGGGGTATAATTTGAGTCTATTTATCGATCCAATAAGTTATCAGAATTCTTATACCTGTTATTCTTCACAAAATCCCAAAAGTTCAATTTCAACCTTCTACTCTCTCTATGTAAAATATGGAAATCTGTATGGAACGAATAACACATAAAATTTTTAGTGATTTTTTGCGCTGATTACAGAAAAAATAATGAAAAAATTCCATCACCCTCTGTTTACCCACAAATCACACATTAAATTATTACTTTTCAGGTTTCTATATAGGTACCTAACACAAAATCTGGGATCTTCGTGAAATACATTTATATAAATTTGCAATTATAATATTTTTAGCTACATACGTTATTTTACTAATGTAGTAAACCTAAATTTAGGTTGGAAACATGAGACAGCCTTTCTTTTGTTTAAGAAACTGTACAGTAAAACTATTGACATCTGGTTCATACTAGATTTGCTGCTAGTATTCTGTCTTTGTTAGTAACCCTTCCTCTCTTCCCCATCCACGCTCTGTCTGCAGTTTCCCGGTCTCTCTGAGGCAAACTTTAAAGAAGGGGTATTTGTCGGTCCGGATATAAGGAAACTTATGGAGGATGAAGACTTGGAGATGAAAATGGAAGACTAGGAAAAGAAAGCATGGAGGTCTTTCGAACAAGTGGTAACTGGCTTCCTACGAAATGAAAAAGACCAAAGCTACAACAATTTTTTTGCCAATCTGCTGAATAACTACAAACTTTTGGACTGCAAAAACTTGGAACAGCGAGTGAGGAACACGGAGAACGATTCCACCAGGATATAAAAGAAATATAACGCAGATATCAAGGACGTTGGAACGTTAACATGATGGCTGACGACTTCTGGATGTTAAGCAGGGAAAATCTTTAATCCCACAGCAGGAAAAGTACTGAACGAAATTTTGAAGGAAAAAGAAAACGTTACTACAAAAGCTTGTAAATGTATTGTGGTAAAGCCTTATTAACTTTTCTTACTGTATTATTAAGATTTAGTTATGTTTCAATCAATTTTGATTACATTGTACATAAATAATACCGATATGAAATATGTCGATTTTAATATTTTTCGCTGAATGTTTCACCTCTTTTTGTAGACAAACCTCACCTGATAGAAAAAACCCAATATAATTTCTGAAATCAGCACTAAAAACTACACAATAATCCGTTATCAAAGCTAAAACAATTCAGAAAAAATTTTTTTTTGCAGGCCTGTGTAATTCTCATCATCAATGATTGGAATAATTAGAATCTCTTTTATTATTTTCAAAACATCGCTTCTGTTCTTTGATTCTTTATCATATAAAAATTTCGCTGTTTGTGTAAAAATTTTGCAAAAACCATTATTTCTGATATTCTCAAAATTTACGGTTCCAAGTCATCAATAAATAAAATAATATGGAAATATTTTCGATAACACTTATCCTATACGACTTGCACGAATACATCACCAGTTTCGATTAATAATATAAGTGGAGTTATGCGAAAAAATTGGTATCATATTTCAGCAGGGCTATGAACGAACCTTGACCTCTCACTAGGTACTTAAAAGTTTCTTTAATCAAAATATTGATATGAACATTTCATTCAATTTACAGAACTGGCAGAGTTGCATACTATGTCGTTAAACAATATTTTAAAACATAGTTAATACTTTCTTAAGACTAGTATTTTAAAAAGAAATTTGCCTGAGGCAGTACTGTGAGACTCATCCAAACGAGGGTAATTGTTCCAGATATAACCTATAAGCAAAAACAATTTATTTCAATAGAACTGTAAAGCTTATAATTGCTTCCTGAAGTAATTCACTTGAATTTTACATATTTTTGTAAAATCCTTCGACTATTTTTTTTGATCGACAGTTCTCATTTATTTCACTTCAGTACACTAATGTAACTACTAGCGAAAAAAGGGTACTCAAATGAAGGCTTCTTCCGGACTGAATTCAATTTATGCGGTGAACGATGGCGACACTGTATTCTGTGGATTTTATAATTTTCCAAACCCCAGTATTGCCAGTTTTAGGAGAAAATACAAAGAAATGAGAACACGTTTATCAAAACTTAATTTCTACTATATTCACATGAAATGACAATTGTTTCGACAACACAGTGTCCTCATCAGATTGAGTTACAAGCTAATTCTTAAAATATATTATAGTGCCTAAATACTATCTGAAATGGTCTAACAAAAGGTTATTGACTAAAGGGGGTTGTATTATGATTCCCAGAATGGTATTGCAGGTATTAACTTATTTGGAGTGGTTAAATATTATGAAGTTTCAAATGCCTGGTTTAATAACGGTGGATTACTAAGTGCGAATTGCTCATTGAGTGAAATATCTGAAGATTTAAAATTCCTATGGAAAATTTCAAACATAATAATAATAATAATAATAATAATAATAATAATAATAATAATAATCTTTATTGCACCTAAGAACATAAAAAATAAGTACAAAAGGTGGAAGTTCAGCTATAGCTGTTCTACCACTACCACCAAAACGAAACAATCACTGTATACAATCAATCTGAAAATTCAGACATTTTTCTTTAAGGTAACTTTTGAATGTATTGATATTAATACAGTTATTAAAAAGATCCAGATTATCATTTAGAATCTTCACAGCCCTATAAGAGAAAGCCCTTTCAAACTTGGATGACCTATGGTATGGTATATCAAAACTACTACTA
The DNA here is from genome assembly GCA_030704885.1 of Cynegetis impunctata. Lineage (NCBI taxonomy): Eukaryota > Metazoa > Arthropoda > Insecta > Coleoptera > Coccinellidae > Cynegetis > Cynegetis impunctata. Next base: position 157,652 of record JARQZK010001473.1, on the reverse strand, counting down.
CTACGTACATTCACACAATGACATAGTTCTCTCTTAACCAGGAGTTCATTCAAGTATGAGGGACTCTCTGATCTCAATATTTTATGTATAACAGCTGCAAATTGACATAGAAACACTGACTCATATTTCAGGATTTTATGATTATTATAATGTGGAGTAACATGTTCTTTTCGTTTTATGTTGAATGAGTATCTAAGGCAACAATTTTGCATTTTTTGTATCAAATTTCTAGCGTAAGTTGTAGCAAATGAGTAGTAAACACAACTACAGTAACCAAAGGATGACATGATTAAACTTGTAACTAAATTCCACTTAATATGACTGGACAGGTACTGCTTAAAACTATAGATTGATTTAAGTTTTACATATGCTAATTTAAGGAAGTCACAAATATGGCTTTCAAATTTGAGCTCATTATCTATAACTACTCCCAGACTTTTAACAGCATCCTTAAAATATATCACAGTTCCATTTACATTAATATCACAGGTTTTTAAATTTATTGCTTTTAAGCGTGTATTTCTAGTTCCTATACATATCACTTCTGTTTTTGATGGATATAATTTCAAACCATTTCTTTGGGACCAGTACTATAGAGTTCAATTCATCATCAATCACTTGTATAGAAGTGTTAACTTCTTGAGGTGAGAAGGGCAAATAAAGCTGAGTGTCATCAGCATACTGATGAATTTTACAATGGGTCAAAACATCAACCATATCTGTCACAGATATTGTAAATAATAAAGGTCCTAGGATGCTTCCTTGAGGTACACCTTTTCTTATATGTTGTAATGACGAGTTGGTACATAAATCTTAGGATCTTCTACTCAATGAACAAACCGCACATTGTGATTCATATTTATTAGAACTGGTATTTGAAACTTCATAATAGCTAACCACTTCAAATACATAAGTTAAGACCTGTAGTACCATTCTGGGAATCATAAATACAACCCCGTTTTGTTAATACCCATTGTTAGATCATTTTCGTAATCCCATACTGTTATTTTGATTTAACGGTATTCAGATGACAATTGAAAAGTCATTGATAACGGCCGCCGGCCGTTATAACTTTATAACGGCCGGCGGCCGTTAAGAAATCACTTGTTCAAATATTTATTTCAAAACATCATTCTGCTTACAATAACAACATTGAAATCATGGTCCACAGCGAGTTGGGAGAATAAACCTCTGATTTTCATTTCGCATAGACTAAAAATACATCTTCATTAACCACCTTTACATTCTTGCTTTCACGCCACATTTCAAAATTTTCATATTCTTTTTGATATCGCTCTTGAGTTATTTTCGGCAGTTAATCAACACTCGCTGCACTGCACATGATTCTCCCAATATTTCTAAAGGAATTTGAATTTGTTCCTCAATTTCATCCATGGTCGTCGTTAAAGCGAACTTGAGAACACAAAAAACTGACGATGTTTATAAAACTGTCCAACTGTTCCATGACAACAGAGTGCACGACGTTGGGATTTTTCTTTAGAATTGCGAGGAACGGGGTTTTTTCTTTTTTCGGAATCAAAATATAATCTTTCAACGGGATTACGAAAAGTCTTTAACGACACACGGCCGATACGCAAATAACGGATTCGGTTAGTTATAATCCTCGGCTGCGCCTCGGATTCCAATATCCAACCTCATCCGTTATTTGCTACATATCGGCCTCGTTACGTTAATAACTATTCAAATAGTTTATTTATAAGTACTATAATATATTTTAAGAATTAGTGAAGACACTGTCTTGTCGAAACAATTGTCATTTTATGTGAATATAGTGGAAATTTTTTTTTTATTTTTTTAATAAACGTATTTTTATTTCTTAATATGAATTTCCATCAAGTAAAGGCTACTTCTATTCAAAATGAGAAGATGAATTGGAATCATTCCACAACGACTGAGCAGCCCTGATGATTCAATGAGAGCGACCCCCCTTGGTGAGATGTAGTGAGTTCTTGCTCGACCCCCTCTCCCCCTCACCGAATCTCACGTGTGATTGTTTTAAATGCATATTTGTTATATGAATGAGTTAATGTGTGCTAATTCTTAGTTCAAGTAAATCAATAATATTTTATAAAAATGTGAAAAAAATTAAGTTAATGATAAAACAATGGTTATAATAAGTCACAGTTTTTTTCAGTGAAAATTATTAGTGCATCGTATGTTTATTATAAAAGGTTATTGCATTTTTTTTTTATGAGTAAGATTCACATCGTACCGTATATGAAGAAGAAATATTTACTCCAAAAAAGTATTTACTGTTAATAAATATTTATCAATATATAACAACGAATAATGTGATAAAAATACTTTTTCATATTTAATAAATTAATAAATTGTTTCCAACCAAATGAATTTATTTATAGTTAATAAATTCTTCCAGCAGTGTATAATTAAACCGCGATGAATATTTTGATGAATGATTTAGCTATATTTTAGTGGAGAAACATTTTTTACTTAAGTTAACTCAGTTTTCTCGCAATTTTATACTGTTTCTTGCGAAAAAAAAATTACGTGATATTTGATGAGACCACCCCCTCCCCCAGGGAAAGTGAGATTTTCCTCGACCCCCTCCCCTCCCTAACTCAATTTCTTATAATTAACGAGCCTATATCTGTAGTGTCTCTCATCTCTTCTCACTATTGTCAAGTTCTTTGAATTGGTGAATTCAATTAGATTTGTTATTCAATTATACTTACAATCCTGTAGTATGTTCGTTGACATAAGGCTAGCCGATCATTAATCGATGAAGCCACAAATACTGCAGGAACCATAACAGTCAGGATAAACTGATACCTACTACTTCTTAAATTATTATGATAATAAGATTCATGAATATATACTTAGTCCCACGGCGAACTTGGAAGATTACCGAAATCGATGGAAGCGATTTGATTAAAATATTTTCAAGGTGATGGTACTTTCGTGTATATATATATATATACATATATATATATATATATATATATATATATATATATATATATATATATATATATATATATATATATATATATATATATATGTATATACAGGGTTGCGATAAAGTATGGAACCAAGTAAATATCTTTCGAACGAAAAGGAGAATATTTATGAAATTTTGCAGGTAAGTCCAATGACGCAAAATGCATCTGATGTATGATTTTTTGTTGATAATATACTTCCGGTTGTACCGGAAATAGACATTAAGTCTCTTATTTTGAATGGGATACCCTATATATTATCACATTTTTGGATTCTACTTAATATTCTAGGCAGATTCTATGCATCATGTCCTATACCTAAGTCTAAGCGTTTTTGACATATTTAGGTTTTTATGTCAAAAACGACGCTTGCAAGCCCTAATATAATTATCAGTTGTTCCTATAAGTAAGCCTTTTTTTACTTACTTTGGGTTAAATTCCTTGTTGAAAAGGGCCTACTTTAATAGATTTTGTATAATATTTGGATAACTAGTCATACAGGGTGTGCAAAAAATAAGATCTAAAATGAGATTGAGAAAACTGACAAAAATCAATTCAACTTCTTTTGAGTTTTTTACATTACCGTAAAAAAACGTTCAGATAAACAAATTGATGTGTGTATGCATATGTAGTGAGTGATAAACGAGTATAACGATGATTTGAAATGTCAAATACGATCGTGGCTATACTAGATCTAATTATTTAACGATTGAATGCAAAATTGCCATATGAAAATATCAAATTGGCAATATTTCGAAAACTTCAAATTTTAGGTGAAGATAACCTCATACAAAGTTACCTTCTTTTTGAATGCTTAATACTACAGAATGAAGAAAATGGGGTGTTTCCATTTGAAAAAATTGATTTTTGTCAGTTTTCTCAATCTCATTTTAGATCTTATTTTTTGCACACCCTGTATAACTAGTTATCCAAATATTATTCAAAATCTATTGAAGTGAGTCCTTTTCAACAAGGAATCTAACCCAAAGTAAGTAAAAAAGGCTTCCTTATAGGAACAATTGATAATTATATTAGGGCTTGCAATCGTCGTTTTTGACATAAAAACCTAAATATGTCAAAAACGCTTAGACTTAGGTATAGGACATGATGCATAAAATGTGCCTAGAATCTTAGGTAGAATCCAAAAATGTAATAATATATAGGGTATCCTATTTAAAATAAGCGACCTAAGGTCTATTTCCGGTACAACCGGAAGTATATTATCAACAAAAATCATACATCAGATGCATTTTGCGCCATTGGACTTACCTGCAAAATTTCATAAATATTCTCTCTTTCTTTCGAAAGATACTTGGTTCCATACTTTATCGCAACCCTGTATATATATATATATATATATATATATATATGTTCTCTACCAGAACTTGATTACGTTATGAATGGGCTTCTACTTTATTCGACTCTTGATATTTTGATAACTTTATTTCATTAAGCATCTACTTTCTTGTCATTTGACAATTATTAATAATAGTCATGCCAGGGCGAATAAATAATATGCTCCAAGATTATTAAAATTATATTATTATCTATGGGGAATGTAACAATGTTTTATCAAGAACATGCCAGACATAGGCATTCAGAACTGTGTTAAACGAATTAATGAAAATTAGAAAGAAAATTCGCGATAAGGCAAAAATTTATAAAAGAGAACCCATATATCCTACTTAAAATAACTAAATCTACAAATGTCTGGCATGTTATTGATAAAACGTTATATTTCGTATGAATAATAAACTAATTTAAATAATCTTCCTGCGTATTAAGTAATAATATTGTGGAATGACAGAAAACAGTGAAATTTTTGATTTTCTTTTTTATGCCATCATGGCGAATAAAAATTAAAACCCGTTCAGCATTTTTACAATATAAAAATATTAAATTGCCAAAATCTCGAAACTACACACATTTGGAACAGAAAACCTTACAATAAACATAAAATTTCTTCAAAATACCACCATAAAGAATATACAAAATAAGTCACAGAGTTAATTATTTCATAACTGAAATTTTATCTGTACGTGACTATTTGTATAGCAATAGTAGCTGTATCACATTAATTATATATTTGTGCATCATTGGGGTTGATTTGTCTAAGTAAGTCTATAGTCATTCCTAAATCTGGCATATTGTAGTCTTATCGGGTAGGCTTGTCTGAGTCGGTAGAAGTTTCCATACTTTCCTTATTTACACAATGCTGCAATTTCTAACATTATGTCCTTCTTTTCATTCCACAACCAGTTTTTGATAGTTCTCAATTCGTGTGGAATCATGCAGTAAATTTGGAGGGCAAGATAAATGCTAGATCTTTGACTTATAGCTTTGTTACATAGTGGGCATTCATAATTTTCCTCGTTATACAAGGTACACTTTTTTTAAGGCTTAATAAGATAATGTTATAAAATATGGAGTTTCAATATTAATTCTTGATCACACAATCTTCTTATAAAAATATTATCTTATTCATAAGGAAATCAACCCCAAATGAAAAATAAAGGCTTTCGTGTATGATAAATTGATAGTAATATTGAGTCCTACAACCGTCATTTTTAACATAAAATTCATTTTATGTTGGAAACGGTTGTATAGGTATAAGACACTAAATTTGTCTGAAATTTTAAGCAGTATCTGAGATAATATATAGTATGTTCTAATTAAAATTAGCAAGTTGACGTCAATTTCCGGTATAAGCGAATATGCCTTGGACAGCCTTGGAAATATGAAAATATTTTAGTCAAACCGCTTTCATCGACTTTGGTAATCTGCCAAATCTATATATATATATATATATATATATATATATATAATATATATATATATATTATATATATAATATATATATATATATAATATATTATATATATAATATATATATATATATATATATATATATATATATATATATATATATATATAATATATATATATATATATATATATATATATATATATATATATATATATATATATATATATATATATATATTATATATATATATATATATATATATATATATATATATATATATATATATATATATATATATATATATATATATATATATATATATAAATTCGCAGATTACCAAAGTCGATGAAAGCGGTTTGACTAAAATATTTTCATATTTTCAAGGCTGTCCAAGGCATATTCGCTTATACCGGAAATTGACGTCAACTTGCTAATTTTAATTAGAACATACTATATATTATCTCAGATACTGCTTAAAATTTCAGACAAATTTAGTGTCTTATACCTATACAACCGTTTCCAACATAAAATGAATTTTATGTTAAAAATGACGGTTGTAGGACTCAATATTACTATCAATTTATCATACACGAAAGCCTTTATTTTTCATTTGGGGAAATATGAAAATATTTTAGTCAAACCGCTTTCATCGACTTTGGTAATCTGCCAAATCTATATATATATATATATATATATATATATATATATATATATATATTATATATATATATATATATATATAAAATATATATATATATATATATATATATAATATATATATATATATATATATATATATATATATAAATTTGGAAGATTACCAAAGTCGATGAAAGCGGTTTGACTAAAATATTTTCATATTTTCAAGGCTGTCCAAGGCATATTCGCTTATAGCGAAAATAGACGCCAACTTGCTAATTTTAATTAGAACATACTATATATTATCTCAGATACTGCTTAAAATTTTAGACAAATTTAGTGTCTTATACCTATACAACCGTTTCCAACATAAAATGAATTTTATGTTGAAAATGACGGTTGTAGGACTCAATATTACTATATATATATATATATATATATATATATATATATATATATATATATATATATATATATATATATATATATATATATATATATATATATATATATATATATATATATATATATATATATATATATATATATGTCATATAGAAAATAGGTCAATATCATATTATTGAAAGATAACGACTTTGATGTTTTTCACAATAAATGACGGAATTCAATGAATTCACACTGATAACTGAGTACTTCAGACCTTGAAATGTATTTAGATTATCGTTTACAATTTCTTGTTGAATATTAATTCATAAATATTCATCACTAATTCCAGCAACAAAAACTTCGTTTATCTCCAAATTATCCTTCAATAATATCACAGTTTTCAGATTTAGATGTTTCTCGGTAATAACTAGGTATGGGGGAATTAAAAGAACATTTCTTCTTCCTTGAAAGTTTGTAAAATATTCTGGAGAAATTGGAATCAAATTGAAGCAAAATATAACAGACGTTGAATATAAAAATTGTTCCAATTCTATGGTTCTATTAGTGCTATAGACATAATATTCGACATTTTTTCAAATCACTTTTTACCTATACAATTTTTCTTACACCTAAAGTAAAACTTGTTCGTTTTTACTGAAAAGATTTCGTTCAGATTTAAAGGTACGGCAATTGTTTCAGTTTTGAGCAATACCGTACCTTGCAATATGGTGCCATATTATTTATATTGTATACTTAAAAATTTAAATTGATGGACAAAATAATTTCAGATTATACTAAAGAATTCCCAGCTAATGAGAAATTTATGAGAAATAATCAGCTTCCATAATATGTATCACTGTGGGATCAAATATTGTTGGGCTACATATTTAATGAAATATAGACTTAATCAAATGAATAAACATTCTTCTATATAACATATTCAAGAAAATTTATATTCTAATTACTAGATTTGTTAACTCTTTGCCAATAATGCAATATTCCAATAGAAATCTGGTATATTGGTAAATCAAAATTGATTAAGATAATAACTGATTGAAATATGGATTTTATAGGTTAGTAATACGAGTTATTCAAAATTATATAGATAGTGTGCTTCATACCATGGATAATTTCATCATACATAATTTGAAGATGTAAAAACAGTATATTTAACTTAAATTTACGACTCATCAAAATAGAGGATGCAGTTGCAGTCTTTAAATTCGAGGAACCAACCCACTAACACCATTTAGTCATTATTCAAGATTAAATCATGTAGTTATAAATATGAACCTTTTTTTCTTGCAGCACTGCTGTGCAGCAGGTTGAACACTGACGGTGGTCGTAATTTGTATGGAAATTTATTATTAGTCAGATTTAATATCATATGAAATGATGTTCATCAAATTATGGATTAAGTTTACATATAAAATTCATCATACCACCATGATTGATATGTTAAATTTATCAAATGCAGGGGTCTTTTTATCCATAATGTAATCTTGAAATGTTGGGCACTCTCAAGTATCACAAATATTTTTCAATTACTTTGCCTAAAGATGATTTATTATTCTGGGGTTTGAACTGGCTATTTCAATCAAAAATATATTCATTATGGACATATTAATATCTCATGAGTGGGATATAAAAAAAATAACATTTAGGTACATGAAAGAAGTTCTAATTTGATTGAAAATGATGATCAATGTTCGCTCCAAAAGCTATATACAATGATAAGAATTAAATATTGATTGGAATTACGTAGAACGAAAAATCATTCATGTTTTGTATCTTTTGGAAGTATTTTTTTTCTTAAAAAAATTAACTGTACACGAAAATCAACAGTATTTTTTTTAAAAGCATTATTTTTATATCTCCTTAGTACTTGATAAATAATTGTTTCAACAGATCACATTATATTGTAACATAATTTTGTGCTAATTTTTGTTCCCATTGATAAAGGCCAAAACTCTGACCGAAACGTTTGGATATGATTAAAGAATATGAAATAATAAATATTATTTTATGAATGAACCTTAGGTCTAGGAAAGGAAAAATAACAATATATATACTTATGGTTCAAGAAAATTCACATTACTAACTATACATATATATATATATATATATATATATATATATATATATATATATATATATATATATATATATATATATATATATATATATATATATATATATATATATATTATATATATATATATATATATGAAAAACTTGGTTCAACGGAATGAACCGCGTAAAAGATTGAAAAATCTCGACGTTTCGGCTCCTTTTGCGAAGCCATCTTCAGGAGAATTAGAAAGGGAATAATTCAGAATCGTGGCCTCAATCTGCCTACTCCTCGAATCGAATAAGGAGGAATCGGCATCAACACGATTGCGTGTTCTCCACCTTCCTACTCCACCAACCGTACTGCTTCCTGTCAACTCTGAAGTCTCTATCTGCCTACTCTTCAGAGTCAACTGACGGGCCGATCGTCGCGTGGCCGTATTTATAGGGGAGGGGGGCGGGTACTCACGCTCATCAGTGCGGGATGCACTCTGATTGGGTGTGACATGGCGACCAATGAGAAGTGGTTTCCATGCTGATGGGAGTCTGTGACTGTCATCTCTGGTGTTCAAACAATTTGGACGTTTTTCTATTTTCAACACATATCAAATCAACAAGAGCATACGCAAACACACAAACATCACCCCACCTCTACCACCTTTCAATCCCACTGAACAAGAATCTACACCTAAATTATTTCTTCCTTACATCAAAGGAGTAACAGATAAGATCGCAAGATCTCTCAAAAACACAAACATCAAAACAATATTCACTACTCAACAAAAACTCTCCCATCTGGTCAGATCCGTCAAGGATAAAATTCCTAACGAAAATCACGGTGTTTATGAGATTCCCTGTTCCAATTGTCCTCGTTCTTATATAGGACAAACGAACCGACGAATTCAGGTCCGTGCCAAAGAACATTCACTTTCAGTAAGACACTCAGATATCACCCAACGCACTTTTCCCAAACATCACACCCAAACAGGCCACATTATCGATTTCCCCAATACAAGAACTATTGCTCCCGTCCGATCTTTCAAATCCCGAATTTTCCGTGAAGCTGTAGAAATAGAAAAAACGTCCAAATTGTTTGAACACCAGAGATGACAGTCACAAGACTTCCCATCAGCATGGAAACCACTTCTCAGTGGTCGCCATGTCACACCCAATCAGAGTTTGCATCCCGCACTGATGAGCGTGAGTACCCGCCCCCCTCCCCTATACATACGGCCACGCGACGATCGGCCCGTCAGTTGACTCTGAAGAGTAGGCAGATAGAGACTTCAGAGTTGACAGGAAGCAGTACGGTTGGTGGAGTATGCAGGTTGAGACCACGCAATCGTATTGTTTCCAATTCTTCCTAATTCGATTCGTGGAGTAGGCAGATTGAGGCCACGATTCTGAATTATTCCCTTTCTAATTCTCCTGAAGATGGCATCGCAAAAGGAGCCGAAACGTCGAGATTTTTCAAATCTTTTACGCGGTTTCATTCCGTGAACCAAGTTTTTCAAATACTTCCGACCGCGGAAATCTTTCTGAACATATATATATATATATATATATATACATATATATATATATATATATATATATATATATATATATATATATATTTATATATATATATATATATATATATATATATATATATATATATATATATATATATATATATATATATATATATATATACCTATATATATTTATATATATATATATTGTTATTTTTCCTTTCTTGGACCTAAGGTTCATTCATAAAATAATATTTATCATTTCATATTCTTTAATCATATCCAAACGTTTCGGCCAGAGTTTTGGCCTCTATCAATGGGAACAACAATTATCACAAAATTATGTTACAATATAATGTGATCTGTTGAAACAATTATTTATCAAGTACTAAGGAGATATGAAAAGAATGCGTTTAAAAAAATACTCTTGATTTTTCGTTTACAGTTAATTTTTTTAAGAAAAAAAATTCTTCCAAAAGATACAAAACATAAATGATTTTTCGTTCTACGTAATTCCAATCAATATTGTAATGTTTATCATTGTATATAGGTTTTGGAGCGAACATTGATCATTATTTTCAAACAAATTAGAACTTCTTTCATGTACCTAAATGTATTATTTTTTTATATCCCACTCATGAGATATTAATATGTCCATATTGAATATATTTTTGATTGAAATAGCCAGTTCAGACCCCAGAATAATAAATCATCTTTAGGCAAAGTAATTGAAAAATATTTGTGATACTTGAGACTGTCCAACATTTCAAGATGACATTATGGATAAAAAGACCCCTGCATATCCTATATATCTTCGGTACATAATGTCATCTCCAGGCTCCCATCAAACGAAATAAGGTATTACGTAGTTATTACATATAGAGCTAATTAGTCCGTATTTATAAAACTGAAGCATTCAATTTCAATTAAAAGATAGAAGCAAAAGCTAGAAGTAGAAGGTTTTGCTTCAATTCGTACTCATAATCTCTACCTTTTTCTTGCAAGGAAATGCTTCGGATAAATAAAGTAAAAGGTACAGAGATTTCGACAGGCTGAGACTTATATATCTGACACAGAGAGTGAGATTGAACAGGACGTTAGCGAAGATGTCTGAGATGATGTTTATCGCTGAAAAGCTCAAAACATTTCCGGCAATTCTCGAGAAATCTCAAGTTCCAGCGATGCAAAAGAAGAAAAATGCCGCATTAACTGAAATCGTTAAGGAATATGTGACTGTTTTTGGCAAAGAAATGGAAATTAAAGCTTTCATGAAAAAAGGAAATAATATGAAGACACGGCTGAAAAAAAAACAGATAAAAAGAGAATCATGAACTGATCCAGGTTAACTTGCATCTATACTCGTTACAATACAATTCTGATCGCATGTAACCTGCACATGAATACTGCTGAAACTTTTTCGATTTACATATTCGTCTCCAAATTGGGCTGACTTTTCAATACGAATATGTGTGCAGTCAACAACACCAATAGCTGTTAGGAAATGGAATTTAATCAATCACTTCTCTTTCGCCAGCATGATATGATTTTCTGTGTTTTTGAACTGGATCCTTTCTCCGCTCAGTTGTACAATCCGCTCAAGCACCTCATGAAATATTATAGACACTGTAGGCTGCGTACATCCCAACTCTTCAGCAATTCCGCTCTGGAATCCAGAATTCGTACAATAACTCAGAAATACTTTCATTTTCGTAACAGGCGACAAGGCTGCTCAACAGGTTTCGGGATTCGCGCCAAGGGAGTGCTCCGTCAACCACACCACATTCTCCTCTTCAAATCTAAATAATGTTTTGAAGTCTGATTCACGTGGCGTACGTCTTGGTTTTTAGTATTTTCTTGTAAGTAAAATCACCATATTAGCCATAACAAACAGATCAGTAGGACCAAACAACCAAAAATCACTTATACGTGCCCTTCCACATGAAAATACTACTCAACATACAGAAATTTTATGTTACAAGCTGTGTGATATCTAGGCAACTACTGAAAAAAGTGAGTTGTTATATACCTAGATTCCTATTTCTAGAAGCAAATCCTTCAGTTCATGAGTAAATGCTTCTTTTTATAAATACGACAAACGTAAAACCTTTTACTTCAAAGCAAACCCCTCGAAGCAAAACCTCTTACTTCACTTCTTTTTATGCACCTTGTAGGAATTGCGCGAAGTGCATACCGTACTGAAAATTCTTCTATAAATAAAATTCACTTTCACATTGGTAAAATGATCAAATTTATTTTTTCATTGTAATAGAAAACTATACTTTCCATTCATAGAGTTTGAAATATTGTTTGAATCATTTTTCATTCATGTCGAGATACTTCATGATAATACACATATTTGATAATATAATATATTCTAATATTAAATATTATGTTACTCTATTGACTAATGTAACGCATGATACATTTATGACGATAGATTATTATGTGACGAAGTCTTCCGCAGATCGATGACGTATATAAAAATCTAATAATAAAACTTAACGTAATTTCTCTCAGAATCGATGAATTGACGAATGTATTTCTCAAGTTCACTTGTGAGATTATTTGTGGGATAATAATGAACGCCTAAAAATAGCTTCACTTCAATTTAATGAACGAGATACTTCTCAAAGAAATAATTCAAAGTCATTAATTTATGAATGGAGTTACTATAAGTGGGCGAATATTCACTAAATTGATTCAGAATAAATTAATAACGCAAAATTAGTATGAGATATGAACATAGGTTCCCGCAGAAATTTTTTCAGAGGAGAGCGAGATGGCGTGATACCAGAGGGGTTGAGGAATATGCAATACCCCACGAAAAGGAAGGGGAATGAGGGAGACTTTCCTGGATGTTTAAGTCCTATTTTACCATAAAAGACATACCTACTATTGCAGTGTATCGAAGGAAAGCTGCCAATAGATTTTAATTTGTTTTAGACTTTCTAGAGCACTACAGAGAGTTTAAAGAAAAACCATTTTGATTCTCAATTTTTGTCACATTCTGTGGAAGTTCTCATCAATACTATCAGGTGTCTATCGTAATCAAAGTTTAGCACCATCTTTTTCCAACATTTTGTTTTTTATTCACGTTTTTATCTCACTTATTAAATGAAATACAGAATTTTATGTCCAACGTAAAAACAAAATCATAATCATTAAAATAAAAATTTAATCGGGTGTTTCCTCCCCAATTCGTTATATCCGATTTACATCAACGACCCATACTTTGAAGCAGACGTCTAATTTTTGCTTGATAGATATTTGTCCATATCTCCCTGATAATGTTTTGTACATCATCTAAGGAGGCAGGGGAGGGGCGGTTGATGATCTCTAAGCTGCCTATCCATTTGATCCCCATAAATGTTCTATAGGGTTATGGTCTGGACTGCGTGGGGGCCTATCAAGGGTCTCAATATTCACCTGATTTAAATAATTTTGTACTATTCTCGGAGTATGTAGTCTGGCATAATCTTGCATAAGTATTAAGTTATCTCCAATATAAACAACCATAAGGACCACATGCTCTGAAAAATTTCCTCAATTTACCTTTCGTTATTTAAAGGTACTCCACGAAAGAACACGATGTCTGTACGAGCTGTAAGAGAAATTCCGCCCGAAAACATCACACAACCTCCATTAAATAACTCGGTTTGGCGAAAATTACACTGTGAATAACGTTCGTTTGGTCGTCGAATAGCCCTTGCGCATCGGTCGTTGCTGTAGAGACAAAACCTTGTCTCATCAATTAACAAAACTAGTTCCCAATCTTCAGCAGTTCACATATTCCCTAGCGAATTATTTGACGCTCTGTATTCAATGATGACACCAAATATAGAAAAAGTACAAACTACACTCAAATGACAGCTCAATAATGTAACAACAGATAGTGACGCGCCTTCCATAGCCTATTTAGATTTTTCATGACGGTAAAACTTTTCTTGTAATCTGGCAAACTTATTCGATTGACATTAAATTTCGTATTTAATTTTTAATGAGTGATATAAAAACGTGAATGAAAAAATAAAATGCTGGGAAAAGATGGGACCATACTTTGATTTAGATAAACGCCTAACAATGTTGATGGCAGTGGCGGATTTAGATATTTTCCGCTAGTAGGCTATTCAAATTTTGCCGCCCCTATCGATCTCTACAATTCGGAACCTTTTTTCACAGTCATATTAATTACAATTTTTTTGTCAAACGAATTGTAACTTTGTGATTTGTGCACTACGTCCTAATTACATCATTTTTTTCCTGTATTAAGAATGCTTCTGAACTGGGTGATCCATGTGTCAAATCCTAGATTATTTTTACAACCCAACGATTTAGGTAAGATTGTACAAGAAATATTTTTTGGGCATATTTCTGAGATAATAAAAGCTCAATCATCTTCTATATTACTAATAAGGCGGGGTAAGTTATACGTTAATACTACTTACTCAATAATCTACATTCGATAAATTTATATAAATTATTGCGTTTACTTGCAGTTTGGAAACAATATATTCAATTATCTGGTTACAATCAGGTTGATGATGACGATGAAATTCAATTAATTGAGTTATGACAGTTTTAAAATAGGTACCTTTTTGCGCGATTTTTTTTCTCAAAATCATCAATTTTATCGTCGTATGAAATTTTATATAATAGTTCTGACTCTATACACAAAAAGGCTAAGCCGTTTAGCTTTTCTTGGATTAAGGTAGATCTTAGATAATTTTTCACCCGTTTTAAGCAAGAAAAGCTTCTCTCATTCGAACAGTGCAAAGTATTAAAATTCAAATATTTGAGCTGAAAAATTAACTACTGGGTAGATTTGAAAGCGCTTTCAGCTCAAAAATAGGGGGAACTTACAGGGACGGCCTGCAGGGTCGACCAATTTTTATGCTCTTTGGGTCAATCGACGCAGTCCGATGAGGAATAGGGCTGAGCTAAATTGAAATTGATCGGTTTGGTAGTCTAAGAGGTATTCCAAAAAAACATCTTTTTGAATATTTTATTTTTGCGATTTTTCGAAATAAACTGGGCCATATCGAAATTCTCAGGAAATTCCTTTCCATGCCGCGCGATTGACCTTTTCAAAAGTTATAAGAGGTTTACATACACACACAGCCATACAGATATTATCGTGAAAGTAGTAATAATGGCTACCTAGTACCTCAAAACGTCGAGATCTAAAGGAAACGGGAATCGGAGTGAAAACAATAACATCCCAATTTTTGAAAATTTTAAATTCTTTTAGCAGGTTGCTAAGTTAAAGAAGATTTAAGCTACAATAACAACAAAAAACTATCCAAATCAAATCAGCAGTTCGCCAGGAAATTAACCTTGAAATTTAGTGGTTCGTTAAATTTTGATGCGAAGTGTATAATATATATATATATATATATATAAATATAAATATATATATATATATTATATATATTATATATTTATATAATTATATATATATATATATATATATATATATATATATATATATATATATATATATATATTTATATATATATATATATATATATATATATATATATATATATATATATATATATATATATATATATAATATATATATATATATATATATATATATATTTATATATTTATATATATATATATATATATATATATATATATTATATATATATATATATATATATATATATATATATATATATATATATATATATATGTCCACTATAAGGACTTACCACCCCTGTAAAATCGTTAATATTTGATCGATTTTGAAAAATATATTTCAAGAAGTACTATTAGGGATTTTTTTCACAAAAAATAATGATGGATTCTGAATCAGAATCATTGGAAACATACCCATACCGATTTTCATCATCATAAAATACAGGGTGTTCGAAAAAACGAACTATTATATTTTTTTCAATATGTCATCAAAAAATGTACTATTATGGTATTTTTGGAAAAAACTAGTTTCAAAATATTATTTAGGATTGCTTTGGACATACCTGTATCAATTTTTATCATTCAAATATACAATTTGTCTGACGAAAAAAAAATTAAAAATGGATAAGTGGGCAATATTTTTTCTGTATGATACTTCTTTTAACAATAAGTGTTATTCAGTCAAAACTTACAACCCCATATAAGAGTATGAACCTAGATTATATTCAGTCCAAACACAGAAATTTGAGTGAAATTGAACTGGGTTTAGTTGATACTTAATACCTATAACATAATTTCTGTTGTACATTATTGGATGTCCTATTGTGTATTCTGTGTAGGAAAGAACAAGTTGATAACTCTCCGAAAATATCTAGACTCAAAATCGTCCAGAAATTAGAATTATTCGTGTTAAATGATTGACCAGTAATTCAGGTTCGCACAGTAACAGTATCATGAACGGGTATTCCACTAAGAGTGCTGTGAAAAATATTATATTATTTATTAGCTGTCAATTAATGATAGTTTAGTAGTTTATACTGTTTCAAAGGCTTGGAAAACACGAAAAATGTCATATTCTTTACGGGAAAGAGTGGAATTAATAAGATTAGTTGGTGATAGAACGCGTACATTTCGTGAAGCTGCTAATGAATTCAACAGACGTCATACAGAACGTAACATTAACCATGTAACAGATTTTTTTGATCAACATGGGAACAGTAGAAAGACTTCCACACCAGCATCGTAATAGTCCAAGATCCCAGAGCCGCCAGACGTTACTTATTTTCTCAGCATTAATATCTATGGGATGAAGTAGTGTTCTTATGTACTTTCAGTGTATGGGTACCTGCTACCTTGTGCTCACTTTTCTTATTTTCTCGGTCTTGATTTTTATATATGATACTTAAAGAACTATTTCAATACCTTATGCAAGCAGACAGACCGATAGTATGGGCAAAACATCCCGCCAGATACAAATAAAGTGTCCCTATGAGTATGACTCAACAAAGGATTCAAGAAAAATGACACCATTTCTTGCTATATACCTGTGATGTAGCCATACGCTAAATAAATACAAAATTACCTTTCTTGATATTTGTATAAAATGATTTTCACTACGATATTTACTGCGAATAACTTGTTGACATAATTATAAATTGATTTATCATCATTTTTATGTTATTTTTTCTCGGGCTCCCTGTTCAGACATAAGTTACCTTCAAAATCATGAATTTCGGTAGAGATATGTATAAAGTAATCTTTAATAAGGAAGCATAATTGCTAATTCCCAAAAATACTACAAAAGTAAATTTTTTTGACATTCAAAAAAAAAAATTATTCGTTTTTCGGATACCCTGTACACTATGATGACAGCAATTGGTACAGGTATGTTTCAAGTGATCGTGATTTATGATCCATCATTATTTTTTGAGAAAAAAAATCCCTAATAGTACTTTTTGAAAAAGGGTCAGTAAAATTGATCACAGTTGGCCACGATAACTATTTATATAAAAATATAATTGCTTCCTTATTAGATGAACATTTCACATACCTTTCCAACAAGAAAGAATTTTCAAAATCGATCAAATAATAACGATTTTACAGGGGTGGTAAGTCCTTTTAGTGGACACGCTGTATATATATATATATATATATATATATATATATATATATATATATATATATATATATATATATATATATATATATATATATATATATATTTATATATATATATATATATATATATATATATATATATATATATATATATATATGTATATTTGTTTTCTCCCAGTACATATTGATTCCCATCTCCAGCGGTACGCATCACACCAAACAAATGATCTGAAATTTGAATACTGAAGTAGTTTCCGAGGCTGAACGAAACGATCAAAATTTTGTTGAATTTTTCCAACAGCTATTTTTGGATACACATTTCTTGTATTTTCATGCTTTTTGAAAGCTTGGCAAACTCCATAGCTTCTGCAGATTGAGTTAGAGGGTACATACTTGGTCAGTACATGATCCACTTCGCGAATTTTGGTGCGTAAATTGAATTGATGTTGAGGTACGTTCCTTCGTTGGTTCCAACTTTTTTTCGTAACCACGATGTACTTCGCAATTTTTTTTTAATGATAAATATTATTTTCTACTTTTCAATTGGGTTCGCTACTTAAGCGTGATTTTTCAAAATATTCAATCCGTTAGAATTCCATCTCGACTCGCTGCATTTCGCGCGAATAACTTACTTGGTGATGGAGATCTGGTGCTCACGAGTTTTTTTTTTAATTAGCACCATTCTGTCTGATTTTCATATCGATTCACTTTTCAAGATGGGGTCCATGGCCACACCTTGCCCCCTCCAGCGACTGCCATTGTAGGACCATAATACTCTACTGTTTTCCTCAATAATTATTTTTATATTTATCATTATAAAAATTTTCAGACATAATGACATAAAGTTTCTTTCGTTAGATGAAAATTATTCTTAAAAATTCACAAGGAAAATAGTAATCAATATTTGATTAAATTGGAGATAATGAAATGAAGTTTCTTTCATTCGTTTGAAATTATACCTTGAAAATTGTGAGCAATATTTGGATTGAACATAACAGAATAATGTTCCTTTCGTTCGTTGAAAACTATCTATGATAAAAAATCATTTATATTCAAAACTAAACATAGTTTCAAAAATACTTTTGTGAAATGTTAAGTCAGATATTGTATTAATTTTTCAACTCTTTTTCGTATAATTTGAGTATCAAGTTTTAGATCACATTTTGGAAAGAAATACCGAATTTCAATCATTTAATTAGGTAACAATAGTGCATTTTGGCTAATTTAACATTTGGCTGAAAGGAAATAATAGAAGGTATTATATTCAGAACTCTATGAGAGAATGACAATGTAGTTAATTTCTTAATATAGGTAGGTACGAGTGGTTAATAATCAATCATTAAAAATAATTCAGGAACTAATTGGAGTATGCAACCAACTTTACTGGTAAGATGACCTAGAGTGTAATGTGGATAATATAGAAATAAATATAGCAGGGGAATGAATCCTCATGGTTGATGATAAATAGTGTTAAATATTTAAAATAAGTGTTTTTTTAGTGAAGTTCGCGAAACAGGCAGGCTTAGATGAGGTCAACGTGCAAGATCTCGTCTTTCTAATTATGAACTGAAGGAATTTACGGATCAAGGAGAACACCAAAATATGAAAAGTAGTGATCCTGAAGAAAAGCAAATAGAACTTTCAAAGGAGTTCAAAGGGAAGACGGGGTTTCATGGATGCCTTGTCCAGTGCCAGATTAGCCACGTAGCAAGAGTAGCAAATGCTACGGGCCCCGCGTAAAATATCTTGCATGCCTAAAACGCGAAGCGCTTAGGCACTCCCACCTGAAAATCTAAAACTCGATTTCGTCACGTCAAATCGTAGATATAGGTTGTATAATACCTAGCACGAGAAACGTTGGTGTCAAAATCTACAACAATAATTTAAAGTTGTACCACATTTTTAAAAATTGAGCCTTGGCCGCACAAGTTATGTGTTTGTACTACTTGCACTGCACTACACGCATGTTGGTAGCACTGCAAAACTAACAGGGAAATTCCCTAATATTGTCATCGATCGAGCTAATTGTAAAAACCGAACAAATGAAATAGGATTCTATTGACTATTAGAATTTGATGTACTTAAATTTATATTTGGCACAACGAAAAAACTGTAAAAAGCTCTTTAGATGTGAGCCATTCTTGAGAAAAATTGTTTTGAGTTCGAGTCTTTTGAGTTGTTCGGGTCTTTGAATAAGCTTCGAGTAGGTACTGTTTCAGGAACTATAGTTCTCGATATTTGAAAACTTAACGGCAATATTAAAAACTACTGCAGAATAAGGTTGCTAAGGTTGTATGTTTGATTCACATTGTTAGTCTAACATTGTATTTTAGTTGTATCAGTTTACATTCCACTATATTATTGTAACACCAACACTTGTGACCGTAGGCACATTGGCTCAAATAGCTCTATCACAAGTATCATGGATGTCATTTACTCACATGAATATAAATTTGAATTTGATTGTTCGTATGTAACTTTGATTGTACCTAATGAATATTTAAAATAATATACGTTTGAACTATTTTATTACCAAAGTAAAAAAAAATATAGGAAGTTTATTTCAAAAACTGGTATAATTACACGCACACAGATATACGTGTTCCTACATAGCCGCTCCGGGTTGTCACGCACACACATTTTCGGTTTTATTCTCTAATCCGAGTTTAATACCATAAACTTGAGAACCTAAAGCAAACCAAGGGCCTCTTGACCCCATTTGCTACAGGCCCCGCGCTGGCTTAATCTGGCACTGGACTTGTCCACTTATCAACAACTTCTTACAGAGCTCAAAAAAAGCGCAATTCTTATTTTTCTGAAATTTCTTGCCTTTTTATCAAGAAGATATCTAATGTCATATATATATATATATATATATATATATATATATATATATATATATATATATATATATATATATATATATATATATATATATATATATATATTTATATAAATATATATAAACTATAAGATAAAAATCGGAACAAAATAGCCAGTGGAATACGTCGAATTCAAAATTAAGCTACAAATGCAATTAAGATTATTAGTATCAGATCTCATGTTCAATGTATAATAATTTATCTCTATGAAACACATTTCACTTATGTTTCTCTCGGATATCCTTTGTGTAGACCAACGGTGGGCAACCTCCGGTCCGCGTGAGGATCCATTCAGGTTCGCGAGACCTTTAGAAAGCACAATAAATAATTTTTTTTTCAATCAAAAATTTTTAACAAACGTAACTAATTTAATTTGCATTGTTTAAATTAAACACATATATTAGCATATTTATTCGGAATTTAGTATTAAAGTAATTTTGTTTTCATTTCAACTTATTATTTACTACTTACCCATTTTTTTTTTCATTTCATTGTAATTCATTATAAAAGATACGAGAAATAAACATAGCTCTCAATAGACTTTGTTTTTTATATTTCCAAAAAAAAACTTACAAGTAATAAGAATTTTTCAATTTTCTACTCATGCGCACGTACAAAAATTAAACCGTATTCTGGTCCCTACACCACTACACAAAAAGTTGCCCACCCCTGTAAAACACAGCAGTTCTACCTAACGGTGGGTCATCCACATGATTCACATGTTCATGCTCTATATTAATACCTTCACAATCCCTTTTATGCTGGTATATTCATTTAATAACATGTTGCCTAGTTTCTCCTATGTACGACTTTCCATATTCATATGGGATTATATAAATAACTATATATCTTCATATCTTCACAACTATGTAAATCAGGGTCCATATACCTGAACACTATGGACGGAAATTCAGAAACTCATTTGCATTCTTATCTGTAAAATTGTTAAATAGTGATGTTATTAA
This sequence comes from Cynegetis impunctata, assembly GCA_030704885.1. Taxonomy (NCBI): domain Eukaryota; kingdom Metazoa; phylum Arthropoda; class Insecta; order Coleoptera; family Coccinellidae; genus Cynegetis; species Cynegetis impunctata. Next base: position 135,908 of record JARQZK010001473.1, on the reverse strand, counting down.
TCGAATGCAGAACTCATCTTTGGGTGTTTTTGAAAGATCATATAGGAAATAATTGTTCAATTCAATGTTGATGTAGAATTTGAAACTGTTAATTATTCTAACTATTATTTGTGGTGTCAAGGATGAACACTTATGTGAATGTCACCTATTGTGAATCTGTGTAAGTAGTTGCATAATAAATATTATTATCAATATTATTATTATATGCAAGATTAACAATGTAGTACCAGTCAATGCCAATTTTGAAGTAATTCACGGAATCCCATGTGAATGTGGAAAGAAATACATAGGACAAAATAATAAATACTAGTTTTTCCTAATAATTCAATTTTAAACATCCATATATGAATCAAACGGAATATTCACCAATAATTGATAAATAAACTTGTGTTGCTGTTAACGTGTACCTACCTAGCATTTTATTCTGGTATTTTGTTCGATTTATTGCAAAATATATTGCAATTGTAAACATCATACATTTTTTTCATTCAAAAATGAGTGGTTACTTATATGGGAGATAAGGAAAAAGTATTTTTTGATATGGAAGTTAATAAGTTTTATAATTTTTTCATTGGATATGGGCATTTTTAATGACTATTTCCCTCGTCTTAATTTCCACCAATCAGAAACGCGCAATTTTGAATTACAAATGGTTTCTTCAATGGTAAAACTGTATGACAGCAGCTGTCAGCAGTTTTTTCGAGTTTACCCGCGGCAAAACTTGACAGTTGTTGTCACCAAAAATTACAATACCTGTGAAAACAAAAGTAATTATGATCTCCTAGGACAACAGAAAACGACGCTAAACAATTTTTGTAATTTTATTGTCAACTTTTGTGATATTGTTTTAAAACAGTTCTAGTCAGCTTATGTAGTGAAAATGAGTCGCTTTGGAAGTGATTCATTGACTAATATTGATCTGGCGATTGAGAAAAGTGTACCGTACAATACCGTTAAAACCCATACGTCAATAAGGAAAGTTTACGGAATTCTGCAAGGCAAAGAAATACGACCTTATGGAAACTACAAGTTTAGAACAACTAAACCTAATCCTGAAAGATTGGGCGTGGAATACATAATGCATGCAGAATAATCTGTTACTCATGAAATAGTCTTGTCAAATACCATTCGGGCATCTAATTTTTCCTGTGAAAAAACACAATGCAAAGTAATATTTTTTAACAAAAAGCATTCGTGCAGGTGCAAAAATCCTCTTCTTCGACTCGGATTTTTGTTGCCGTCAGCACTCATGCTACTTGTTAAAATATTACTTAGCAACGTGTTTTTTCGATTTTTTTCGGAAAAATTAGATACCCTTATGATATTACTTACGAAAAAGTTGACAGAGTTAAAATGTTTGAATTTTCTCTACGATAAAAAAGATCACTATGAAACTTATTCCCGGTAGACATATCAGAAATATAAACATACCTAAAAATTATGAAATGGATCATTAACTTATGTCCTCAATGATGTATTGAACATTAGCGAATAGTATCGGTGTTATAACATCTACTTAATCGGCGAAATGCACATGATGAATACGGTCACAATATTCATTAAATATAATCATGTATAATTGACAGGAAATATTTATTAAAATACATTACATTCCTTAGCTCTCGATATAATGTTCCAAACAATAAAAAAATTTTAACAAACATATAAAAAATATTAATCATCAATCTTATATAATCTTACTACATATACAAAAAACTTGATAAATGTATGCAAGTGAAAACATAATGGCAGGTCTAATCAATATTCTTATAGTTGAAACTAATTACATCAAAATCTCAAATATTGTTAAAACGTAATGATGAAAAGAGTGTGGACAGTGAATAATTACTGAATTACAAAAATAATAAAACTCTTATTCCTTTATGAATTATAATATTCTGGATTTATTGTAATTAACTATAGCTCTGTAAATTTCATCAAATTATAATATTTGAGAGATGAAAGTGAAGTGAAATGAAACCGTTGGTAATAGTTTTTAAAATTTTCTTTGTCAATTATAAATCTAGCACTGAAACCTTTTAATTATAATCGGTAATCGATAGCGGGAACTGATTCTACAACATCTAAATAAATTACTTTCAATTTAGTTGATACATATATTTATATATATATATATATATTTATATATTTATATATATTATATATATATATATATATATATATATATATATATATATATATATATATATATATATATATATATATATATATATATATATATATATATATATATATATATAGAATCATCTGTCAGGTACAAAGTATTTAATGAAGTACCTTTTGCTGGTAATTATCACTTCTATATGTGATGATTATGCGAACCGAATTCTGCAGAGGAGATATGAATACATGTTTTTTTATAATTTATTTAAGTGATTATTCCATTCATAAACACAAAAATGATAAAAACTTACAGCATGTTATAGATAGGTACTCTCTATTTTATCTTGTTTCATGTTTACAGGAGAAATATTTCAATAATAAAATATTAGGTTTACAACAATTTCTGGGTGATGTAATATTAATATCCTTTTTGGGTTTGAAAATGTGAATAGGTGAGCTACGTCACTAAGGTCGTATTTTTCACTCATTTTTGTTGGCAACATATGAATAGTGAAACAATTGGGTTTTCGAAAAAAAAAATTGTTATAAATGTAAAAATCATATATATATATATATATATATATATATATATATATATATATATATATATATATATATATATATATATATGTAGGTATATTTGAATCCAGTACCGAAAACATGCCGACGTTCCAGAATAAACCTGAGCGCGTGTGACGCCACAATGTTAATTTCTAATCACCCTGTTCTTTTAAAATTATGACGTCACAAACATTAGCGCGTTTGTCAGGTCAATTTTATCAATATCGAATTGTTTATGATTAATTCAAATAAAATTTTTGAAGAGTTTTTCGCATCAGCTATTAGTATAATTTATGATAAAGTTTTAAAATACATAGGAAAATTGATAATTTTTTTTTCGGAAACCCAATTGTTTCAATGAAGTTTACCTAAGTAAGTTAGTTTCAAAATGAATTGAACTGCCGAAATTATTTCTTTTCTATATCTTGGGTTTTAACATTCTATAATTATTTGTTTTTTTGAATTTCATAAGAAAGTTTTCTTGTTAGAATTGATCAGTGAATTTATATAATTTTTGGAACAGAAGTGTGTACTACCTTAAAAACTTCGAAATATGAAATTTCAACAAATAGCGGCGTTAAGGTTAAAAGGTGACATTGTAAAGATACTTCCCTACTACCAATACAATTCATTTACAAGTTTTCAACCCTCTAAATCAATTTTTATTAGACGTAGATGCGAGCAAAGCTTTCAAAGAACGTCTTCTCTTCTCTATTCCTTTCAAAATATTATAGGAAGCTAAATTTCAGATTGTTATTCAAAATTGATTTCAATTTAGACGACTTTTTTCATTTTCTTCTATCTCAGTTCATATTTAGGTACTTATAAAGTCATTGGAATGATGCATCAAGAAGTCAGTCTATAACTTGTAATGAAGTTTTCCGAGAATATATCGGACGATCGGTTTAATTCCATAGAGATAATACAGATAGAGTAGGCATGCCTATAGGTGGGAGCGTCCTACGGATAAAAAGAGAAAGAAAATCATGTAGGTATGCTATCTCCGTCAAATACTCCGTACAAACGAAACATTTTATTCACGTGCTGACAAGAATTAGTCCGACGCGCATGCGCCAGTACAATGGACAGCATACGTATGTCATTCTCTCTCTCTTTCTAAAGGCCGGACGCTCTCGCTTACACACGCGCCTATAGTATGCCTACTCTATCTGTGTTATCTCTTTAATTTTAAGTGTTTAATTCACTTAATAAAAAACACTTAAGGAGTTTTTAGATTCTGGGCACCACGAGGTATATATTGTAACAGTCTCCTAAAGATATTTTTCGTGCAAGGTTCCATGTAATAGTTGAAACAATATATACGGTAACTTGATATCACAAAGTAAAATACTGGAGGAATGTGTATTTGTATTCTTCTCTCATCATATTTAAATATAAAAACATCCAATGTACAATAAATCTTATCACAAAATATGTATTAAAAACAGTATGAATATAAAATTTCTTCATTTATTACAGTGGTACCCAACCCGTTGACTTCTGCGAAGAACTAAACCAAAAATTTAACCATGTGGCACCGATTTGGCTAGAGAACCTTTCCAGGGGGAAGGAATTTATTCCAAGCAAAATGAGAGCAAGAATTTTACCAGGAAAATACTTGGACATTAGGATGCTGAAAAATTGGTACCTTCATAGAGCATCAAATAGTTGAAAAAATTACAAATGAAACTCGAACCTCATAATGAACATTGAAATATTAATTTTTTTAGCCTTTTTGAATCTTTTGACTTAACCTAAATTTCGATCTGCACGTGGACTATACTCCCTATACCCTTGCAGACCACCGGTTGGGAACCACTGATTTGTATAGAGGAATCCAAATTCCAAATGGACTGGATCAGTTTTTCAATTGGTCAATTACAATTCGAAAAATAAATTTCATATATTTATGAGCATCTAAACAAATAAAGAAACAAACGGTTCTATAGCATAAGAATAATAATTACAATATTAAAGATTTCCATATCACTAATTTGAACCGAACATTTCTTTCCAATTAGAAAAATATTATTAGATATATACATGTGTAGAAATATAAAACACTTCAACCTTTGTATAATAAAGTAACAGAATCACCTATATCTTTGCTACGTAAATAGAAGTAGAATTAATAGATACATGTTATCTATTACTACTGAAATCAATGACTTGTTATGCAATTCGAAGTGAAATTCACGTTCTTCGGATTCTAACGTTAATCGCTAATGCAAAATAAGCTACAATCCTCAGGAGCATGAGTAATCCCATCAAGAAACTAACAGCAGACCAGTAGTCGGTTTGATCCATGTTCATATTCTTCAAGAATTCTTTGGGATGAACGTAATGACAATAATCTGCGTCACAAGGTAGCCTTTCTCTTCCATATCCTAAAACTGACAAAGACAGTCCCTCCAGACCATATTTCAGGAACGATATGTGGAAAAGCCAATGAAAGTAAGGATGGGCTGCATTAAAGTGGATGAAGAATCCAGAAAATATCATGAATGGAAGAATGGTGAATGGCCCAAATATAACTCCGTTCTGAAAAACCGGCATATTTAAACTGATTGTAAATAGATAAACAAATCTATAAATAATTATCAGGAGTATTTTAACCTCTAAACCAAAAAAGTTATTCTGTTTTTATACCAGTTCATTATACAAAAGACCTTGTAATTGAAGAAAAGGCAGTAACTGGATATCATTATGTGAAGATCTTGTTCCTAAATTTGGAGTGTTCCAGCAGTAGATGCAGATGTTCGATGGTCTCCTACAGTGGAGAATTTCGTTTGTTTTGTTTCTTCAATTCCAAATTTGTTCAACTTCAACTCTTGGGTACTCTGTTCTGATGAGGACCAGAATGTCCAAACCGCATAGAAACAGTAAACAGCTTCAGTATGCGGTTAATGGCTTTGAGAAGTCTTCTTATCTCTTTATATTTCTTCTCTTAGAGCCTATTGTCTATTATATATATATATATATATATATATATATATATATATATATATATATATATATATATATATATATATATATATATATATATATATATATATATATATATATATATATATATATATATATATATATATATATATTCCAAGAGATATCAATTATTGGTATAACAGGTTTATTTCAAACATTACATTTTAAAATTAAAATTCATTGGACGTTTCAATGGAGTTTTCATCTTCATCAGCTAAAATCGGGATAAAATACAATTCAAATGCCTAAATATAAAACATATATACACATACACTAAAATAAAATAAAATAAATTGTATCTCACCAGAATGTTCGTCGGTAGTTGTCACAATACTACTTGACTCTTGAATCTCTGTTTATCCGATGTATAATCGTTCATGCGTATAGAGCTCATGTATTACAATAATGGGGCATATATCGAACTTAGGCCCTTTATATCTATTTTGTTGTTAACTGTGTTGTCTTGGTTCTTCTGTATTAAAATCATTTCAAGGATTTCGCGTGATTTTAAGTTTTTTTCTATAGTTAGTATGTGTGTTTCATCGTAATCGAAATCATGTCTTTCTGATTGTTTGTGTTTGTTCAGTGCAGTGTTCGCTGTTTTGGCATATCTGTGGGCTTTTAGTCTATCTTGTAGACGTTGTGAGGTTTGTCCGATATATACTTTATTGCAATCTTTGCAGAGAACGCTGTATACTACGTGGGATTTCTTTTCTCCAACAACCACAAACTGTACTCCCTGGACGTGATTTCACTACATACAAACATTCCAAACCAAATGATAACAACCATTATAGAACAAAAGTGGACACAACTACAAGACCACACATCAATTCCACAAAGTGAATTTGTTGAAGCTCTGCAATTTACTCTCCACACAAATTATTTTCAGTATAAAAATCAATTCTACCAACAAACAGATGGTGTCGCGATGGGCAGTCCCATTTCAAGTGTAACAGCACAGATAGTCATGGAATATATGGAAGAACTAATATTACAGGACAGTAAATTCAAAATAACTTTATACAAAACATTTGTAGACGACTGTTTGCTTATTGCCAACCCCAATGAGGTAGATGAAATCTTGAGGAGCTTCAACAATATTCATCCTAAATTACAATTCACTCTCGAAGCAGAGACCAATTTTTCTATTAATTTCCTAGACATGACAATAATTCGTAATAATAACAAATTAAACACGAAATGGTACACTAAAACCACAGCCACCAACCGGTTAATTGACTTCCACTCAGCACACCACATCTCACATAAAAAGGCCATCGTTAGCAACGTAATATACAGAGCTGTCCAACTAACATCTCCCAGATTCCGACCTGAAACACTCAAAAAAGCGAAATCACTTCTGATACGCAACAACTACCCTTCTCATATAATAGACAAAAACATCAAAATCCAAGTACATAGAACCTACAACAAGGAACCAAGATCTAACACACCAGAGTCTACAGATAAAAAAATATACGTACCTATTCCATACATCACATACCTGACCCCGAAAATAACTAACATTTTAAAACCGTTCAGTATACAGATAGCGCATCAACCTCAGAATCAGATAAAACAACTCTACACCAACTTAAAGAGCAAAATTCCAACAGAAAAGAAATCCCACGTAGTATACAGCGTTCCCTGCAAAGATTGCAATAAAGTATATATCGGACAAACCTCACAACGTCTACAAGATAGACTAAAAGCCCACAGATATGCCAAAACAGCGAACACTGCACTGAACAAACACAAACAATCAGAAAGACATGATTTCGATTACGATGAAACACACATACTAACTATAGAAAAAAACTTAAAATCACGCGAAATCCTTGAAATGATTTTAATACAGAAGAACCAAGACAACACAGTTAACAACAAAATAGATATAAAGGGCCTAAGTTCGATATATGCCCCATTATTGTAATACATGAGCTCTATACGCATGAACGATTATACATCGGTTAAACAGAGATTCAAGAGTCAAGTAGTATTGTGACAACTACCGACGAACATTCTGGTGAGATACAATTTATTTTATTTTATTTTAGTGTATGTGTATATATGTTTTATATTTAGGCATTTGAATTGTATTTTATCCCGATTTTAGCTGATGAAGATGGAAACTCCATTGAAACGTCCAATGAATTTTAATTTTAAAATGTAATGTTCGAAATAAACCTGTTATACCAATAATTGATATCTCTTGGAATGAATACGATAAACAGGTAAAAATCAAGAATTCAATATATATATATATATATATATATATATATATATATATATATATATATATATATATATATATATATATATATATATATATATATATATATATATATATGTTTATGTATATATACATGGTGGACCACCAGGAACAGCATCGATCGATATCTCAGAAACTGAATTTATGAAAAATTTGAAATTTTGGGAACTTGCTAGAGGTCTTAGGGCCTACTCAGCTAAAATAGATTTTTGAATTCTATTCAAGATTCTAGGCAGATTTTATGCATCATGTCCTATACCTAAGTCTAAGCGTTTTTGACATATTTAAATTTTTATGTCAAAAATGACGATTGCAAGCCCTAATATAATTATCAATTATTCCTATAAGGATGCCCTCATGACTTACTTTGGGGTGAATTCCTTGTTCAGAAAGACTTTCTTCAATAGATTTTGTATCGTATTTGGATAACTAATCATGCAGGGTGTTCAAAAAATAAGATCTA
>JARQZK010001473.1:80000-122500 GCA_030704885.1 Cynegetis impunctata | reverse complement strand
TGTATGTTGGAATTCGTCTTTCCAACTGGTAATTTTTTATCTGACAACCATGCTAAAACATTAGTTAGAAATTTTATACCTCTAAGGGTCGGCTTTCATATATACCAACTTAGGGGTTTTCCCCCCAAATTTAGGGGGTTTGAAAGTGGATTGGGTTTTTTTAGGGTCGTAACATTTCTAGGGGTTTTTTAAGGGATAATTTTTTCTTTTTTTTTGTATATTAGCGACATCTAGTACAGTTTCTCGTCTCCAAGAATGATGGGTTGAGTGAATGTGGGGAAATGTTATGTCACGGTTCTGAATGAATATTGTGTATACCTACCCTGAACTACCTGCATTTGCCTACCCAATGATTCACACTATTCACAGAAGATTATCACAATACTCTATGATTATTGATTGTCAACATATAAGTTGAGAAGCAAGTAATAATCATTCTCTTTTACAGTTTTACGTTTTACTATAAACTATAAAGTAAATAATATCCTCTACACTAACAGTTATCTGATTTGTAGTTGTATTCATAAAATAATTATATTCAACATTAATTTATTATTAAGTAATTTCTCCAAAAAGTAATGTTGGATTGTATTTATAAATTTGTTTTATATAGATAATAAACATTCTTCTTGATGTAAAATAAATAAAGATTTTTTATGACTATATCTTTATAAAAATTATTTCTAAAAGAAAAAAATTTTTGAACCTAGGACGTTTTCACATCTTGCATGCAAATTTTTTTAAATAATATTTTAGGGGGTTTTTGATGTAAGGTTTAGGAGCAAATATTTTTGAGGGTTGGCAACACTGAGGCGGGAGGAGAGAGTCGAACTTGAGCTTTTGTAGTCGAAGTTCGTTAGTTGGAAAGGAAGGCGACAGTAAAATTAGTAAAAATTGATCTCCCTTGATACACGTTGTATAATCTAGTTAAATTTGTGACGCTCTCAAATTTTGTGGCAATTGAACAATTGTTTCATATTATAGTTAAAAGATAAGTGAAAGTGATAAGTGAATATAATTCATACATTTACAGTGTTTAATAAAGTGATTGAAAAAAACCCCTGATGTTTTGATGAGTATCCGATACACAAAAATTATTCTAACCCATAACAACCAGCGACAAAAATAAATAAGGATACTGGCTTTTCAGAACAATGACAACTGAAATGGCAAGGTGCGAGCTACTAACCAAATACGCTAAGTTCCCCCTATCTTCAGTAATTCGAGTACAGCGCAGTGCAAAATGTGGCAGAATATTTTGCCAGACCCATATAAATAAATATAAACATTCAGGCATCCTATTGAACAGCCAGATTGATCATACTACAAGTACAAGTAAGATCTTTTCAAAATACCCAACTAACTGACTAGCAGTTCAGTATGGGATTCCCTCCCTAACTTATTATTTCTATACATCACTATATATTGCCTTTCTACCTAATTTGTTATATACATCCTTGTTATTATTGAATGTATTCCAAAAATGTAATCATGTTGCACTCGGCACCCAAAGAAAGTCTCAACGAAACGCACGTCATGAGTTATTGTTTTTAATATACGTGTAAATTGTTATTTCAATATGTTTATCCATTTACATCGTAAACCGGCAATTCAGAATTTCATGGTTTATCCTTTATTAAATTATTTAAATCTTCGCATAGTGAGAACTTCAAAATCAAATAATGAAAAATATAAAAGTTGACCATGGTCAATTCAATATACTTTATAAAGTGAACAAGGAAAATTCCTCAAAAATAAAAAAAATTATCAAACAACTTTCCAAGGGTGCTGGTTATAGGTATGTATTCCACTACACGAATTCTACGTTCACAATCCAACAGTATAGAAATCGTCAAGTCAAAATCTGCATACACCTGTTTCCATCTTATTAGATCTTATCAGTGCAGCTTATTTGACTAGGAGTGAATTAACAAATTTCTTAATTTTCCCAAATACAAATTGAATGAGAACTTACCTGAATTGGAAAATCCGCCATGGTTGTTGCTAAATAGTATGTCTTTAGTGAATACCACTTATTGAAATGCTCTTTACTAATAATTGGCAACTCGGAAGGAACTGAAATTTGAAACTATCATTGAAGAATACAATTACCTACATAGACTCATACTCACAGGTTGTGCTGATACTGCTGAATGCAGTAAACATGAGGAACATCAGAGTGTAAAATAAGTAGTTAAAGTTGTTCAACATATTTTGAGCTTCTATTCCGATTCCATTATATAAAAATCCTATAAAAAGTGCTAGCAGAAGATGCGTTATTATTCGTGAATAAGTAAGGGTTCTATCTCTACTCAAGATGATGTAATTTCTCTTCAGAAGAACTAGTAATTGGTTGAACGATGAAGTAGGATAATCTGATAAAGGACACGTAATATTATCTGCATCACTCTCATTTTTATCGATAAATTTCATTTTGCTATATATCGTGGGAGTTGCGGCTATTGATGTGACATCTCCAGAGCCTGAAAACAGTTTTTGATAATGATACATTCATTATCTTCTTCGAAGCTGAATTATTAGAATCTTGATGAATAGAACCGTTTCCCAATCATAGCAATACGTTTAAATTTAAACAGTCGGAACGATATTGTGAAAATATTGAATATTGAATATTTGATTGTGTTGAAAATCTTACGAAGTAGGTTACTTTTAGGATAATAATTCATATGAGTTTATTCTGAAAATTATCTAATCAATATGAACATACCGGTTTTTTCATTAAGTAAATACTTTTCTGGGAATATTTTTTCCAAATTATTTTTTGCTATTATATACCAATTGTCAAATATATATTTGTATATATATATATATATATATATATATATATATATATATGTTAACGGTATCCCTATATACACCCCCTTTACGCTCCCCATCATTTGTTACGTCAGGACGGACGAGTGGTACAAGCAGTCATGCGCCTTACCAATGCAGCAAGAGGAAACTACTGCCCACGAGAGAACAGTCAGGAAGAGAAGATCATCGTGTATGCTTGAACGTATGAACAAGTTGTTAACGTATGGAGCAATAAACGGAATTGGTCTAAATAGTTATTCTTATTTGTAATGATCAACCCCGGTATTTAACATATATATATATATATATATATATATATATATATATATATATATATATATATATATATATATATATATATATATATATATTATATATATATATATATATATATATATATATATATATATATATACATATATATATATATATATATATATATATATATATATAACCGCAGCATTCAAGACTGCCGTTTTTATTCATAATAGTTCGATAAGTACTCCATTATGAAACTGATTGGTGGGAAGTAACTACATTTTACCTCCCTAGGGCGGTAAGTTAAATACTCAGTATAAATGACAGAATTAAAATCCTAATTTCCATTGATAGAGTTGACTGATTTTAAACCAAATGTTCTTAGTGTCAGATGGATTGCTCAAATTATATAAATAAATTTTTTTTCAATTTGAGAGAACTGGAGTAGAAAAAATATGAATTTAATGATTTAATATATAATAAAAAAAATTTCTAAATCATATAATTTGAGCAATCCTTAAATTCCTTATATGTATGGCATATTCACAAATTCCTAGTTTCCGTTGACAAGACTGACTGATTTTCAAAAGAATATTTCGCCAGTGTGAAGTTTCAACAAAATGGCTGCCGATGCACTTGTGGAGGCAACTTGTGCTATTGTGTATATTACATTCCTAGGAATATAAAAAGTACTGACATCCCACAAATTAGTTTCATAATGGAGTAGGTAATTACCGAGTAGGGAGTAGAAAATGGAGATGCAGATTTATAGAATATATTATATAAAATATTATTATATTTGAAAAATCACGCTTAAATAGCAAGCCTAATTAAAATGTAGAAAATAATATGTTTTTAAAAAAAAATGCTAATTGCATCGTGGCTGAGGAAAGAAGTTGAAATCAACGATGAAAAGTACCTCAACATCAATTGAATCGACGTACTAAAGGACCCCGCACATTTACTTAGAAAAAATAACGACAGCTAAATTCGCTAATTTTTGGATATATGATAGATACTGGCTACCTACACAACATATCAATTTTAAATTCTGTTTGCACAACTGGTTTAGGATATAGAGAGGTCCAAATATATATGTCCAAAAAAATCATATTCATAATTTCAGAAAATGATGTTAACATACAATTTTTTACTGTAATATGATAACTGCACTAAAAAACCGTTCTTTAAAGGAAGCCATCCAAATAACTTGAAAATGAGCCCGGCATATACAGGCTGTTTACTCGATGAGTTTGTGTATGCGGCTTCAACTTCGACAGTTTTATGCCAAAAAACTCTATTTCTAGCTTCATTGATAACAAACGATATCTAAAACAGTGAAACAAAATACAGCTTCTTACCATGTATCGTTTAGAAAAAAAAAGTGGTCCAAAAGTTAAAATCACAGAATTTTTTTTCTTTATTACTTGAAAACTTTTTATTTGTGAGGTACTGGAGAGTAAGTAGGTCGAATAGTCTATAAAAAGTACATATCATGGTGAAACTGACGGTTTTATACCGTATGTTCATTTTTACAGGCATACCTCGTAGATAAAAATGTATTAATTATTTTTCATCTTGAGGTGATCTAGATATTAATTTAGAAATTGATGAAGCTCATCTCGATATTAACCTTGTTAGGTTGAGACTATTTTCGAGATATAAAAATGTTACAAAGTATCAGCTATGGATTCAAAATAATGAAGACCGAGAGTCGGTGTCGGGGTACTCTAATGTACCTGTAAATCAGGTCCAAGAACACTCGGAACATGTGCTCATGTGGCAATGGTGGTGTGGTACCTTGGTTATTCTGGTATGCTCCCGCACGTGAAATATCCTTTTACTAAAATTATAGATTCGGTAAACAACGCGATTTCAATTGATATTCAAATGTGAAAATAATTATTCATTCAGGATACTAGACTTATGGTCAAAGAACGTATTTCACTGTACCTGTATCTTGAAAAGTGAGTCTATGGATCTGGAAGAAGCGATTCCAAACCACCCTGAACAATACAAACTGAATATAAGTACTATTCTTACTTTTCTCGTTGAAATCCAATCAGCCCCATTAGAATCATTAGATACACTCTCATTTTTCGGCATTAAGAAACGAACATACGGTATATGAACTTTAGTTTCAACATGAATGTGGCCTGTTTTTTAACTATTCGATTTGGCAATGAACTCATTTATTTTTCCAGTACCTCACAAATAATCCCTGTACAAAATATAAAGAAGAAAAATTCGGTGATGTCAAATTAGACCATCAATCTTTCTAAATTGTACATGGTAGAGAGTTGTACTTTCCGTCTAATATTTCGGGTATCCTTTGTTATTATTAAGTAAGAAATAAAGCCTTTTGAAACATAATTGTCGAAGTCGAGACCGTGTACACAAAACCATCGAGTAAACAGCCTGTATATGTCGGACTCAATTTTGAGTTATATGAGTGACTATCGTCAAGCTATAGCTTCCCACTGAGGTTATCGCATTTCACAGAAAGTCTGTATGTTAACAGAATTTTCTAAAATTGTAAAGATGGTTTATCGAGACATTGATATTTGGACCACTCTATATCCCAAACCAGCCGTGGGAAAATATTTTAAAATTGATATATTTCATAGCTGGCCAGTATCTATAATATATCCAAAAATTAGAGAATTTAGCTGTCGTCATTTTTTCTAACTAAATGTGCGGGGTCCTTTCACCCCATGGCGAAATAGATCGAGTTGCAATTCGAACGGAATAGTAAATGCAGCGAGCTGAGAAAAAGAGTTGAAACCCACAAAGAATCTACCTGCATCTGCAGAAGCTGTGGAGTTTGAAAAATTTTCAAAAACCACGATAAAACAAGAAATAGGTATCTACGTAAAAATGGCGGGATTGGAAAAATTCAATTAAATTTTGACAGTTACGTTCTGCAGCGAATAAGATCCCACGAACCAAATTTCAGCTCATTTGACTCGATGAGGACCGCTGGAGATGTCAATAGGTACCGAGAAAATAATATATACCTATAGGTATCAAGCGTGGTTTAAAACGGATAAAAAACTACTCCCGCACTTGACTGCTTTCGTTCGATACACTGCAATAGTATGTATTTTACAGGAAAATATCACTAAAAATATCATTTGTCCACGACTGTACTATAAATCATTTATTATACGTGTGCTTCCTGAAGTATAATTATACCTATTATTCACTAGTGTGTATAATGGTTTATTATACACTGCATGACGTCACACACTTCTCCTCCTTGGCGGAGAAATACAACTTTTCGATGATCCTGTCAATCGAGAAATGACGTTATTATTGTACGTTTGAAAATAAAATTTTTTGTCCACGACTGTACTATAAATCATTCATTATACGTGTGCTTCCTGAAGTATAATTATACCTATTATTCACTAGTGTGTATAATGGTTTATTATACACTGCATGACGTCACACTCAAAACGTATGTCCAAACTTGAGACTATCATTCACATTGTTAGGATAGTATTGTTATTAGATTTTTAGGTTTTATGTAACTAAGATAACTTTTAGGCAAATTATTAAACTAATATTTAATATAATGCCCAACTTATTAAACTAATATTTAATATAATGCCCAACTTATTACTTTACTCTAATAAATTATCTATTATTTTATCAGAGTGAAAGAAAGGAATGGAATCGATGTCAAGTAAAATAGTTGACGTTTACGTGAGTATGCAGTTTTCAGTGAACACAGAAAATGTTATGTCAACGCTTTTGATAACTATTTTTATTGTTGAAAATGCAGATTATTACTTATTTTTTCGAGGAAGTCGTGGACAAAGTATAGTATTCTACTCGCACAAAATTACAATTTTTCACTCGAGTGAATTGCAACACTCGCTTGCAGCTCGTGTCGCAAATTTCACCCTCGTGAAAAATAGCAATCATTTTGTGCTCGTTGAATAATATACTATTGAGCGATCCAACTGACATTGACAGAACATTTGTTTGAAAATCAGTCAGTCTTGGACACTAGGATTTTAAATTTGTCATACACACAGAGTATTTAACTCAATTCCACAGGGAGGTAAGTTATACTTTCTCCCCTCAAATCAGTTTCATAATAGAGAAAATATTAGAATATTCAAAGAATTAACAATAATTTCGAACATGCAACTCATTGGAATTTGTATTTGTGGAATTCTGGACTTCCATTGTCTATAAAAATATATCTGAAACAAAAATAAAAGAAAAGGAAATTTGATTAGTAAATGGCAAGAAAAGAAAATAGCTTGCCATTTACTAATCAAATTTTCTTTTCTTTTATTTTTGTTTCAGATATATTCCACAAATACAGAAGAAACATTGTCGAAACCATTCAAACTAACTCATTGGAATTCAATTAGCTTGATAAAAATAAGAGCCGATAGAGCTCTGGATTATATTTTATTTCAAAATTCCATATAATTTAATAAAAAAGAATTATCAATCATAATAATATTTTTCGAACGCATTATTGGAGATTCAATTTTTATCTTACCTACATGTTCTCGAGATAAATTAATAGAGGTTCTCTTATCCTGTCTCCAGTTTTCGTTCACACCGTTTTCACTTTTTTCAATTAGTTCATTGGAAAAATTACCTAAGACACCTGACGTGATTTCCATTACTGCGAAACAATGAGATTATGAAGATTTCGAAACATTAAAACTATTGAATTTTATAGGCAGTTAAACGAATTGCAATGTCACTATTTGAGAGTAATAAGTCCTCAAATATTCTGATATATGTTTATCATAATGTAGAAATATATTAACTGACATTTATAAAAATTGTTGTCCAATCGAAATCTATAATATGCTCAAGTGAATATTTGAGAAAAATGTATAATTTACTCTTCAAATAGGAGTAGAATAATTAAACTACTATTGAATCTACTAATACTGCAGTTAAAGATTACTCTAGGCGTAGCTACGGGAAGGGCACCAAGAACAGACACTAGCCCTACAAAACTCATTGTCCACTCTGGAAAAATTTACAGTATTGAAGAAACATACTATTCTCATTCTTTTTGTCTCAAGAAAATGAGTCAGCGCTATTTTTTGTAAAATTATTTTATCATCGTTGGAAACCCTCGTTTACCAACAGAGAATGAGATGTAGTCGGACACCACTCAACACTGTAGCTTCTTACCCATGTATTGAATTTACCAAAGCTATAAAAATCATGAATAATTAAAAATACATTCAATTGGGATAGTAGTTTATCATAATTAAGACATTTTTATAAATACAAGAATGATAATTTTTAAATAAAAAATTTAAACTTCTTAAATAATAGGAGATAGGAGAGTCTAGTAACTCAGTAAAATTAGGTTATTCCGCTTATACTGGACATCCATAATTCAATATATATATATATATATATATATATATATATATATATATATATATATATATATATATATATATATATATATATATATATATATATATAATTGAGTAATCGTTTTGGAAATGCATTGGTACCGGTTCAGAAAAAAATATGAAAAAACGAAAAATTTAATAACAAATTGAAATGAAGAAGAAATTCTATATGTTTCTTAGGTTTTTTAAAATTTTCTGCTGCTTTATGTTGTAAACGTAATAAATATACTACAGAAGCCATCAAGCTGTCTAGGAAAACTCCCTAGCTACGCCAATGAAGATAACTAATAATATTATAGGTATAAGCCTCAATTTACAATTTCATAACATATAAAGACATACAAAGTTCATTATTTCTCTAAGAAAAAATAATACATTTTCTAGATCATTCAAGATTTTGTACTGTTCTACAAAGCAATGTACACAAGAGAAATAACCCAAGATGTTACAAAATACATATTTAATCATTATCCTTATAACCCGAGATTCAAAGTTGTAAAATTGCTTGGAAGAATTGGGTTAGCTACTTAAAAGACCATGGAATATACAAAGCCCCGAAACTTTACCTAGTTGTTGATCCGATAAATTCATGTTCATCTAAGAGCACGAAGGATATCTGAAATATTGTTATTGATAAATATATTTTTTTATGCATCAGTTTCGAGCATAACTGTTTTATTTTCTTTATTATCATTAATTTATGATTATGTATTTGTTTTCTGGTATTTTATAATTTATCAATACATATTATCTCTATTGAATTTATATGAATGTGGAAGCCCCATTTCTATATGAGTTCAATTAATTTTAATAGTTTCAAATGGATATTCTACAAAGTGATGGACAGGAAAACATTTTAAGCCTCAAATAACATTTGATCGATTACTCTTTCTGAAAATCAAATAATCATAAACTTTTTTAATAGCAAAAATATTCAAAAAACAAAACACTACACAGAAGCCAAATTAAATTAAATTTTTCAGAAAACCTTTTCATCAATTAATAGAAAGGAATAAGTAGGTATACTGTTGAAAGAGCTTTAGAAGTTTCAATCCATATAAACCATAATACTATTAACTTCCTTAGATTCTTCGAATATTTATAATACATACTTAGAACGAGTAATAAGATGTCAAAACATATGTAACGGAAATTTTCTGTATAAAATGAAGTTCACAAATTATGTAGAGAAAAGAAAATATTGTTGAGAAAATTCACTTACAAAAGTCAGCTGGATTATGATAAGTAGGGCATACTAAACCAATTTCCTTCAGAAAAGGCAATAGCTGCCTCACACCACCTTGGTATACACAATGGCCTCGATCTAAGACGTAGAGGTGGTCAAACATTTCTAAGAGAATTGCACTAGGTTGGTGTATACTACAGATTATCGTTCTGCCGGTAAATGCAAGTTGCTGTAGTAATAACATACAAGTTTTCGAAGTCTGACTATCCAATCCACTGAAAATGAAAATATATCATCATATCGAAGTGAAGTAGTTTTGTTGTTACAAAGAAAAATTATGCATTGAATAATAATAGTATTGTTATATAAATTACAGAACCTTGAAGCCCAAGAATTCTTCTAATGTGCTATTAAATAAATAATTGTAGAAGTCAAATACAAACAATATTTTTTGAAACATCGTAGATTTTAATTAATAAAGATTAAAATTCTATATTATGAATAATAAATTCACAGTTTCGAAATGTTATTTTTTCTGTCGCTGCCATATGTTTCTGATCGATAGCAAAGTGTACCAATTTCGAGAATTTACAATGTTTTGTTAATAATTTGGAAATTTGTGATGAATACTTGTCATTATGCAAAGCTATGATTTATTGGTTTGGTAAAATATATTTTTGAAAATAAAAATAAATGGCGAAACAATGAAAACTGAATAAAATTGCAAATATAAGTTCCACAGTAACTAGAGTTCATTTAAAGTTGTTATATTGAATTGTCATAAATTGCTATTTAAATCAAATAACAAAAAACCTTTTTTGTATATTATGTGGGTAAAGGTATCTATGGTTTCCCTTACCATCTAATATTACACCTAACTGCTGATATGGGAAATATAGTTGTCTGTTTTTTGCCGTTTCAATTTTTTCAAAATTTATAAACAGCAAATTATTTTCAATCCTCCGAAAGATTTGAGAAAGCCATGAATATTGTGACGAAACGTTTACTATTCAATGAAGTCCGTTTTCCAACTCGAATATATATATATATATATATATATATATATATATATATATATATATATATATATATATATATATATATATATATATATATATATATATATATATATATATATATATATATATTAAAAATCTTGTTATCGACCGTACTTTAATTTAAATATATTAGGGTATCAGGTAAGCGGTCTGTCGGGAAATTGAAACTCTTATTTTCTCATCAATTCAATATTTCGTGACCGTTTGTGACTTCATCAGGAGTAATACTATAATAAAAATAAATTACATCAATAATGAACAATTTCTGGAAAAACACATAAATAAAAATTACAGATCTAGAGTTTTGGTAAAATTAAAATATAAACACAACATTCAACGGATGCAACGCGACTGGGTGAGAATCAGCCTGACTAGTTTCGGTGCAATGCGAGTGTCAATCTTCGGTTTGTCACCTGGCGAAGGTAATCTATATGTGATTTAAAATTTTGCAATAAATGTTGCTTAGTTGGCCCGTATCAGATTTATAATTTACACAATCTTTGCTTCTTTTTATATGACACATTTTCAAGAATAATCTTTTTTTATAATTATCCTGATGGTCAATAACTTTTACGTTATGAAAATCAAATGCATGTCCTGTACTTTTTTGGTGTTCCACGACTGCGCATGAATTTTTTCCTAAGCGACAGTCGCTTTTATGTTGGGTGATACGTTGTTTAAGCCATTGATTTGTTTGGCCGATGTAAGTACCCTTCGCATTCTAAGCATGGAATTTCATAAATGACGTTGCTCTTGAGCATGGTTGGTGTTTTGTCCTTGAGTCTGGAAAATAATTGAGAGACTGTCACTAGGTTATAATTTGCAACCTTCAAATCAGGGACGTGTCTGAACAGTGTCACCATTTTACGTGTTACCTGGTTTATGTTAGGTATCTTCCTGTATTTTATCGTCTCTCTATCTATATCTTCTGTGGGACCATCGTAGAAGTTAGAATTGTATATCAGATTTTTCAATATATGTTTAGGATATGCGTTATTTATGAAGATTTCAATAAGTTTTTTCAGGTTTTTTTGTAGAAAAGTTTCATCACTTATATGTGTTATTCTATTATCTGCAATAACTGTATTGTATTTTTGATTCTTTGGATGGTTGGAGTGAAAATTAAGAAATCTTCCGGATGCTGTTGGTTTTTGATACCAATCTAAGATAATATTACCGTCGTTTTGTCTTATTACTTTTGTATCTAAAAAAGGTACACTCTTCTCTATTTCAGACTCCATCGTGATTTGCAAACGACAGTTGAACGAATTAAATATTGTCTCTTCTTCACTCCCTGAGGGAATTGCGCAAATAATGTCGTCAACGTATTTGTAGATAAAAGGCAGTGTGTATGGTAGCAAAGGAATGACGTTTTTCAGAAGGTGATCCAGCACTAATTTCGCTAGAATATTACTAATAGGGGATCCCATAGGCGTACCAAAAACCTGTCTATAATGACTATTGTTAAAACTGAAGAATGTGTTGTTGAATATAAAACGAATTAAAATGAAAAAACTTCCCTGGGACAGTGAAGTATATTTTTCAATCCTCCGCCATTCGAGATTCAGAATGTCCATCACTAGATCCAAAGGTATGTTTGTGAAGAGAGATACCACATCCAAAGAGACCAATACGTAGTTCTCAGGTAATATTGTATTGCGAATTGTATTCACAAAAACGAATGTATCTTTGATATTAAGGTCATCATCTTCTTCATTAAAAACATTACACAAGATGTTAGATAAAAACTTTGAAATTTCGTAAGTTATAGAATTAACAGAGCTTATTATGGGTCTTAGCGGAATATTAGGTTTATGGATCTTTGGTAAACCGTATAATTTAGAACATGACGAGTTATATGTTGTCAAACTACGAGATTGTTCCTCGGAGATCTCATTTTTGTACTTTAGTTGTTTGATCATGTCATTATAAATTCTTTGAGTTGGCGCGGAGGGATCATTAGATATTTTTTTGTATGTTTTTTCGTCCTGTAGTAATTCTTCGGTTTTTTTAATATAGTCATTCTTACTCATGGCAACTGTACAACCACCCTTGTCTGATTGTAGAATTAACAGATCCGGATGTGTTTTTAAAAAACATTTGACTTTATTGTAGGTCTTGAAGTCAAATGTTTTTTAGATAGACAGACGATAAAATACAGGAAGATACCTAACATAAACCAGGTAACACGTAAAATGGTGACACTGTTCAGACATGTCCCTGATTTGAAGGTTGCAAATTATAACCTAGTGACAGTCTCTCAATTATTTTCCAGACTCAAGGACAAAACACCAACCATGCTCAAGAGCAACGTCATTTATGAAATTCCATGCTTAGAATGCGAAGGTACTTACATCGGCCAAACAAATCAATGGCTTAAACAACGTATCACCCAACATAAAAGCGACTGTCGCTTAGGAAAAAATTAATGCACAGTCGTAGAACACCAATAAAGTACAGGACATGCATTTGATTTTCATAACGTAAAAGTTATTGACCATCAGGATAATTATAAAAAAAAAATTATTCTTGGAAATATGTCATATAAAAAGAAGCAAAGATTGTGTAAATTATAAATCTGATACGGGCCAACTAAGCAACATTTATTGCAAAATTTTAAAGCACATATAGATTACCTCCGCCAGGTGACAAACCGAAGATTGACACTCGCATTGCACCGAAACTAGTCAGGCTGATTCTCACCCAGTCGCGTTGCATCCGTTGAATGTTCTGTTTATAGTTTAATTTTACCAAAACTCTAGATCTGTAAGTTTTATTTATGTGTTTTTCCAGAAATTGTTCATTATTGATGTAATTTATTTTTATTATAGTATTACTCCTGATGAAGTCACAAATGGTGACGAAATATTGAATTGATGAGAAAATAAGAGTTTCAATTTCCCGACAGACCGCTTACCTGATATCCTAATATATTTAAATATACAGGGTGATTCACGGTGGATGGCACATTAGACGTTTCTGGTGAACCATACAACGGATCCCTTTGAAAATTCAATGGAGAGCATAATCGCACATTCTCTACCCAACTAAAATATTTTCGGTAATGCGGTGTTGCCACTTCTATAAGAAAGTAGTAGCAACTTTGATTTTTCAAATAGAACCACCTGTATATTATATTATTTTTAGAATCTCCAACAATTTCCTAACAATTTTCCATAATATTTCCCTATACCTATCTGTTACCGTTTTCAAAATAAAAATTATTTTCGTTTTTTTTCGTCGGAAATCAAGACCTCTAAAAACTCTGATATCTTTGAGCTAAGAAATACGATGATATCGAAATTTCGGTTTAAGTTTGCTAATACCTGGGGGCTTCTTACACTTCAGCCTAATATTCGTTATTTCAATACATGGTCATAAATACAGTTATTTCGTTAGCTTGAAAAAGTGACTATAAGTTGGTTATTTCAAATGGAATACGCTGTATATTATTACAAATTCGGAAAGCTGCTAGAATTTCCTTTATATCTATGTATATCATACCTATACCTAACTAGTCAAGTTTCGGACTTATGAGCACTTATTTGTGAAAATGTTCCTTGAACATGGTATCCCCTTGGTATTTGCTAAGCATGTCATGATTACCTACTATTTGACAGTAACGTTGTGACAATCTACTAATAATATCGAAACTTTCATCACTTCAGAAGGTTGAAATACCTTCAGAAACGATGGAAAAAATTTATTGAAATGAAGTTCTTATGAATTTGTTTATTATTATTGGACAGTGTGATAAAATTATCAGCAGGACATGTAGAAAGTTCAATGAAATGTATCCGAATCTACCACCAATGAACCTCAAGAAATTTATACGAATTCAGAACAATTTCAAAATGTTTGGATCAACTTTAAAAGCACTAAGAAATGTACATCGGTCCGTAACTTCCGAAGACAACCAAATTAATGTCCTATCACATTTTCACGCATTTCCGGAGTCATCGATAAGAAGTGCTGAAGAAGATTTTGGCTTAAAATATTCATCTGTTCAAAGAATCTTGCAAAGACATAACATGCATGATTACAAATTCACCAAAAGTAAAGCAATGAAGCCTCAATACCCTCAACAGAGAGTTGAATTTTGTGAAATGATGTTGGTACGCATTCAAAAAGATCAATTTTTTTTTTAATAAAATGATTTGGACTGATGAATCAAAATTTTCAAGAGAAGGAATTTTCAATAGAGAAAATTGTCATTTTTGGTGCAGTGAAAATTTCACAAAAGAAGTCGGATATCATTCGTATAAATTTCTTGAGGTTCATTGGCGGTAGATTCGGATACATTTCATTGAACTTTCTATGCCCTGCTGATAATTTTATCACACTGTCCAAAAATAATAAACAAATTCATAAGAACTTCATTTGAATAAATTTTTTCCATCGTTTCTGAAGGTATTTCCAACTTCTGAAGTGATGAAAGTTTCGATATTATCAGTAGATTGTCACAACATTACTGTCAAATAGTAGGTAATCATGACATGCTTAGCAAATACCAAGGGGATACCATGTTCAACGAACATTTTCACAAATAAGTGCTCATAAGTCCGAAACTTGACTAGTAAGGTATAGGTATGATATACATAGATAAAAAGGAAATTCTAGCAGCTTTCCGAATTTGTAATAATATACAGGGTATTCCATTTGAAATAACCAACTTATAGTCACTTTTCCAAGCTAACGAAATAACTGTATTTTTTGACCACCCTGTATTGAAATAACGAAAATTGGGCTAAAGTGTAGGAAGCCCCTAGGTATTAACAAACTTAATCCGAAATTTCGATATCATTGTATTTTTTAGCTCAAAGATATCAGAGTTTTTAGAGGTCTTGATTTCCGACGAAAAAAAACGAAAATGATTTTTATTTCGAAAACGGTAACAGATAGGTATAGGGAAATATTATGGAAAGTTGTTAGGAAATTGTTCGAGATTCTAAAAATAATATAATATACAGGTAGTTCCATTTGAAAAATCAAAGTTGCTACTACTTTCTTATAGAAGTGCCAACACCGCATTACCGAAAATATT
The DNA here is from genome assembly GCA_030704885.1 of Cynegetis impunctata. Classification (NCBI taxonomy): domain Eukaryota; kingdom Metazoa; phylum Arthropoda; class Insecta; order Coleoptera; family Coccinellidae; genus Cynegetis; species Cynegetis impunctata. Next base: position 106,729 of record JARQZK010001473.1, on the reverse strand, counting down.
TTAGTTGGGTAGAGAATGTCCGATTATGCCCTCCATTGAATTTTCGAAGGGATCCGTTGTATGGTTCACCAGAAACGTCTAATGTGAATCACCCTGTATATATATATATATATATATATATATATATATATATATATATATATATATATATATATATATATAAATATATATATATATATATATATATATATATATATATATATATATATATATATATATACGTTTGGAAAACAATAATAGATGTATTGGCTGTCTTAAGAGTCTAGAAAAATTGTTAATATTGAACATAAGACGAATTGAAATGCAAAATATTAATTTAAAAACCTGACTTACCTTATTGGTTCATCAAAAAACATTATTTGGGGATTTTTGAGAAGTTCCATAGCAATTGAAAGTCTTTTTCTTTCTCCTCCAGATAATAAGTGAGTTCTCACATTTTTCACTTTCCAGAGACCCAAGGATGTTAAGATATCCTTCACCTGAAAATGAATATCACTACATCATTTTAATATCACAATTAAGTTTTTTAGACCAATTCTTGCTGAATCCAAACTTCAAATTATATTTTCCTTCATTATTTCATCCAAGCATGTTCATGAAAGTTTTCGAATACATTATATATTTTCATGAATTTAAAAATAGATAATTGTGTTGAGTTTCCATATTGAGTATATAATAATACCTACTTTCTTGGAGTAGAGCACAAACATTGAGCAATTGTGGACTGGGTGAACTAACATTCGTCCGAATAGGAACGATCGAAATACAAGGTATTGAATGATCAATGAAGAATTAATTTCCGCACAAGACACACTGGCTTTCTAGATTTTAATCTGTTTCATACAATATCTGAGCAGGTTTGCATATAAGTGACCTACTAGAGTATACAAAAAATTTCACAGTTTTTTAATAATTAAGGTTTTCACTGGATGTAAATCCATTCAAATTAGAATCCATTACGTTCAAGACATGAAGAAGATATACAAGAGTGAAAGATTATGACGCTTCTAAAGTGCTAGGATTAATGGCGATTTATACTATATATATATATATATATATATATATATATATATATATATATATATATATATATATATATATATATATATATATATATATTTTAATATAGTGTCATTGACTAAGTAGAAAATATGCGTATCCAGTACTACGTGCTTATGTAGTGAAATTAACATAGTTAAATGAATATAATAATAATAATAATAACATTTAATGCCCCCGCACGGAGTACTACTTAGTAGTACACGGGTGTGACAATCCCGCAGACCCCGGTCAATCTCCACCAAGGATGGATCGCAATCTAAGAAGCCTCGGAAAAGAGCCACTGCCTGGGGATCGCCAGGGCACGTCTGGATTTGGTGCTGGACGTGACAGCATGCGGGACACCAACAGCAGGATGCTGAGGAGGCGGGCGCCTGCCATACAAGAAGCTACAGCTTCCTACCAGGACATCCAGCAGGAGATACAACAAGTTGTCGGTCGCATAGGGAATCAACGCTCGCAAGAGCAACCCGTAGTCGGACCTGGCAACAGAAACAAGGCCGCACAAAGGGAACGCCACAAGTGGACACCCGAGCAACATGAACAACTGTCTGTGTTATATAGAAGATCAAGACCAGAAAAACGAGGATATATGAATAGGCTGCATGGTCTGTGGTGCGAAAATCACCCAGATCTCAACTTCATGACGCAGCAGAACCTACGAGACCAGGTTAGTCATCTCAAGAGTAGGGGAATCTTACAGCAGTTTCAAGTGCCAGAAAGGACACAAGAACAAACTGAGAAGCAGGTGAGAGATGCTCCAAACCAACAGCAACTTCTGACGAACCAAGGAGGAGAAGAACAGGCTTCAGCCCTGGATGAGAGGCAGGTGAGAGATGCCGAAAATGACCAGCCTCCAACGCCTGGGATGCGAGATGAACAATACATAGCACCGGATATGGAGCAAGTGTGAGTTGCTCCAGCCAGAACCAAAAATGCTTTACACTCCAACAGGCAAAGAACAGAACAAGTGAGAGATGTTCTAGAACAAGTCGACAACAGAAGGGACGCATTTGAGGCTGCAGTGAGAAACCCAAACATGAAGACTCGACTCAAGGCTGAAGACCTAGCCGCTATGAATAATATCATCGGCGAGTACCTAGACGAGGACTGTTTTTTGGAAGAGGTGGTTGCTGCAGTGAGAGCTGCTGCTTCTCTACTGTGTCCGACGGAAAGAAAAAGAACAAAGGACGACAAGGATAGGTTGAGATTGCAACGACTAGACAAGAAGATAAATATCGTGAGACAGCAGGCGCCTTGGTATCAATGCATCATAGATGTCCTGAAGGGCCAATTGAAGCCGAGCAAGAAAATAGAAGGCATGATGCAGGAGCTTCGTACGTTGAATCATAGGATAGATTCACCCACTATTCATCTGTTGAAGCAAACGGCTGCCGATAAAATAAGATCACTTGCGGCGGTAAGAAAGAAGCTTATCAAAAGGCAAAAGTGGATAGAAGATAACAACACCTTCAACACAGAACCTTCAAAATTATTTCCACCTCAACAAATAGAGGCAAAGCATCCACCATCTCCTGAAGAAGTGGAACAGTTCTGGAAAAACTTGTACGAGAGACCAGCAGAAACTAGGGATACTCCGGCACTTCACAAATTCCAAGAGTTGTGCGAACAAGACCTGCAGCAGATTGAAGAACTGAAAGAAATAACAACCAAAGAGATAAGAAATGCTCTGAATAACAAGCGTGATTTCACGGCACCTGGACTGGATGGCATTCGGAACTACTGGTGGAAGAATTTCTCAGCTACTCACCAACACGTAGCTACAATTTTCAGCGGGATGATAATTCACCATGAGCCAACTCCTTCATGGTTGGTAGAGGGCAGAACTGTACTGATAACAAAATCAGGTGATTTAGGACAGCCGAAGAACTACCGCCCAATCACATGTCTCAACACGCTGTATAAGATTTTTACAAGTGTTCTGCAAAACCGGATTCTGGAGGTCATTGGACCGGTGTGGAATCACGTCTACGAACAGAGAGGTGCAAGGAAAGGAGTACAAGGGTGTAAGGATAACTTACTGATAGACAAGAGCATATGTCAAGATGCGAGACACTACAAGCGTAACCTACATACATCATGGTTAGACTACGCGAAAGCTTATGATACATCGTCGCACAGCTTGATAATACTGTTAGAAATGCTCAAAATCCACCCTAATATCGTCTATGCGATGAAAAATATTATGGTGCTATGGAAAACTAAGTTTGCCATTCGATCAGAAGGTCGAACCACCTATACGGGATGGGTAACATATAGGTAAGGAGTTTTTCAAGGGAGATTCGCTAAACCCATTATTGTTCTGCATAACACTTCTACCATTAACTGTTGAGTTGAGGGCTAGCAGAATAGTGTACAAGGCCGGGCCACCAGGCAGAAGAGAACACCAAATATCACATCTTCTGTATATGGACGATTCAAAGCTTTACGCTCCTTTCGAGGCATCTGTGCAACAATTGCTGAATATCGTTGCTGAATACACTGCAGCAATAGGAATGTCATTCGGGTTGGACAAATGTGCTGTCTTTCATCTAAGCAAAGAGAGAACTGAAGAAGCAGGAGAAAATATCGAATTAGAAGGGAAAATTTCATTCGACACCTTGAAGATCAAGAAACTTACAAATTTCTTGGAATGCAACAGAGGGGTGCTCTGGAGACAACCAAAATCAAGGATGCCTTAACATACAAAAGAAGCTCAAAGATATATGAAAATCACAGCTGTCCGGTAAAAACAAGGTTTCTGCTACAAACAGCTTGACAGTCCCGATAGTCACTTACTCTTTCGGGGTTCTTAACTGGACGGTAAATGAAATTCTCGATCTCGACAGATCCTCAAGAAAAGTAATGAATATGAATCGGAGCCTGCATCCCAATTTCTCGACACAGAGAATATACCTTCCTCTAACGCAGGGAGACAGGGGTTTACAAAGTTTGGAATACCAAACCTTGGAAATGGCAATAAGGATATTGAGAAGTGAAGACCCGCTTTTAAAAATGGTAGCTCATCATGAAATCAGGAATCAAGGAGCGTTCCTATTCAGAGCTGGACGGAGAGCCTTGGAAAAGCTCAATATGACCGGCATATCAATTGAGCCTGAGCTAGCAGAAACACCGATCACGCCGGCCGAACAAAGAAGACTGAGTAGGCAGATAAGATAGGCACAACTGAAGACACTACTCGAAGATCATATGAGTAAAAATGTGTACTCCAAATATAACAGGAGTTTGGAAGAACAGGGCCTGTCGGAAGAATTATCATCTGCCTTTTTGAAGTCGGCTGCGCTTAAGTCGGAAACGAAGGGATTTGTTGTGGCTTATCAAAATGGAGTGATAAATACAAGATGGTATAAAATGAACATAATGAAAGTGGACACCCCAACAACTTGCAGAGCATGCCATAGTCAGTAGGAAACTCTTGTGCTACTTCCATCTGAGAGAAGTTTAAGGTATAGACAAAAAACCAGTGCTACCATATGTTCCACTAGAAATTGAAGCGGTTGTTGAGAACGATAGAGCTTGCATATACTGGAACTATGCTTTTCATCGGGCAGGATGAAGAACTACTCCAAGGAATGTGTGAGAGGTTTTTTAGTGAGTAACCAGCAACATCCGGAGACTCACACACCCTGAGAATACGTGCGGGATACGCTCAGGATAGTCTATAAAAGATTTTTCTTCTCACACGGACGGAAAAAAAAACATTTAATACTTCAAGTAACAACAACTATTATGAAAATAATAATAATAATTACTACATCAGTTTAAATGAAATATCAAAAGAACTACAACAAAATATTACCCTCAAGATTACGAATATAATGCACTATGGGTTCTGTGAAATCTGTGCGTGCATTATTTATTACAATTTAACATAAATTCAAATTAATTTCAATTCACAAAAGAAAAGAAGAAGAGAGAAAAGAAAAAGCCAGACCATTTATACTATATATATATATATATATATATATATATATATATATATATATATATATATATATATATATATATATATTAGATATATATATATATATATATATATATATATATATATATATATATATATATATATATATATATATATATATATATATATATATATATATATATGTATAAAAGAACTTTCCAAGAGTCACTTATTGAGGAGCTTAGCTTTATTTCTAGTGTAAGGCAATGTTCTAATATTGGAGGGCAACGAGTTATACATTTTTGGGCCACTACAGATAATGTGCATCTGTACAGCACTGAAATTCACATAAGGCGTCAGCAAATGTCCATATGTCACATTCCTGGTCTGAACTTCGTGACGCACATAGTTCTTAACATAATTCTTATAATGAGACTTCAATATCATGTACCTTGCCGCAGACCTAATGTACATTTGAGCAACATTAAGCAGTTTATTTTCCCTGAACAATAGTGTAGTCGAGTATCTACTACTTTTAGAAAGCATAGTCTTTATGATACGCTTTTGGACAACATTTAACGGTGCCAAGACAGATTTATATGCATTCCCCTAAACGACTATACCCTAACCTAGAATGGATTCTACCAGTGAATGATAAATCATCTTCAAGGTGCTCAGAGTTACTATGTGACGCATCTCCACAGACTTATAAATTAACTTTCTGACTTTATCTATAACATAATTTATGTGTTTTTTCCATGTTAAACACTCATCGATGTATACACCCAAATATTTGATAAATGTCACTCGTTCTTACATTTCCAGATCTACTAGATCTAACAATAATAATTTTCAAGTTATTCAAATGTGGTATCGTCCTCTGGGTGAAAGCAAAGGTGAACCTAGTCTTGGCAATATTCAAGGTCAACATGCTTTCATCAAACCATTCCTTAATTTTAGAGAGAGTTAATTCTTCCTTTCGATATGCCATGTCCCAAGTTTTACTTCTTATAATTACTGCGGTATCATCTGCATAACAAAAAATATCTCCTTCATCTAACATAGATACAGTACTTCGTTCATGTAGACTGTAAACAAAACTGGGCCCAGCACTGTCCGCTGTGGCACCCAGTAGTTAATGTGAAATGGTTTACTCATAACCTCATCTATTTTCACCTTCTGAGTTCTGTTGCTGAGATAGGAGCGAAACAAGTCATTTGCAACCCCTCTTACTCTAACCTTTCTAGTTAGATGCTATGATCCACAGTGTCAAACGCCTTCGCAATATCCAAAAACATCCCTATAACCCTTTCACCATCATTCATGTACTTCAATATTTTCTCTGTAACATAACACATAGCTTCCTCTGTTTCTGTATTATTTTTGAAAGCATACTGGTTTCCCGATATGATTTTATACTCTTCAAAATAAGCAACAAGTCTAAGCTTGATACACTTCTCTATTAATTTTCCTATTGTACTAACCAATGCAATAGGTCTGTAGTTAGAAGCCAATTTCTCAACACCACCCTTATAGACAGGAACAACAAATCCCTTAAGGATAGTTGGATAGACGTCAGTAAAAAAATACGATTCACAATATGCAGTAGCGGCTTCAGCAGATGCTGGTGATTTTCTTTAATCATTTCCGAAGAAACGTTATCTTCACCAGTCTTAACCCCAATTTTCAAACTATTTATTTGCAATATTAACTCCCTTTCCTCAAGGGGTGTAAAAAAAGAGCTAGTTGCACTGTGTATACTTTTTCTGACAACTTCTCTTAACCTGACTCAACTAAACCTATCATGAAGTTTTTCGGTAATACCAGTGAAATAAGTATTCATGTCATCTGCTATCTGTTCAAGCTCATTAAATTCTATATTATTTCCTTGCTTAATAATAATTTTGATCTCTTGCTTATTTGATTGATCGTTTGTAATCTCCTTTATAATTTTCCATGTGTTTTTGGCGTTACCCTCACAGTCTTGCAATTTTTCCATACCTATAGTAATCATATTTTGTCATCTTTATCATCTTGGTTAAGTGATTTCTATGTGTCTTATATATATATATATATATATATATATATATATATATATATATATATATATATATATATATATATATAACTTTTTATTCGAATTGTTGTTGCCTGTGATCTATTTTTAATCTCTTGATAATTATTAGCAATAACAGGCTGGTTGAATCTTAAAAAACTCGATTTTATTAAAAAGTTGACGTTTCACTACGACATTCATAGTTTATCAAAACTTTGAAAAAATTGAAATCTCCTTGACATTTATTGATTTGAAAAAATTTGAAAAGACAAAGACTGCTTTGTCTCGCTAAAAATTTTTTCCGAATGTGGTTGTTCTTTGTTATTTATAACGTGCTATTCAGTCTAATATCAACATTCAAAATTGTTATCATTAGATGGCAAGGGAAACCACAGAAACCTTTACCTACGTAATGTTCGAAAATAAAAATAATAGGGTACTATTTATCTAACAACAAAGAAATTAGTCGCAGGAAAATATTAAAAAAGTAGAGCAGAATTATCGGTATAGAACGTTTATATGGAAGCAGCCGTTGACACGTGTTTCGGACTCTTTGGTCCTCATCAGAACGGCGTAGCAAAGCATTGGATTGAAAATTTGGAGATGAAAATAGTACAAAAAATAAAAAATATGGCAATGATCCCAAACTTAAGCTGAGAGTTTCAAACATTGTTCTAGATTGTGAGTACTTTTTTAAAAAATTTTGAAATTCTAAATAAAAATTTCATTAAATACGGCTACTTCCATATAAACAAGCTATACCGATAATTTTGCTCTACTTATTTAAAATTTTCCCGCGACTAATTTCTTTATTATTGTTTATTTACTCGTTCTGAGATCTCGCGGATGGCATTAATCGCCTCCGTGGCAGAGTTTGACCAAATCTCCCAAACCGGAGAGTTCAAACAATAGTCCACGAAGGTGTGATTGTCTTCCGTAGCAGAGGTTTTTATTTTTTATTTTTTGTACTATTTTCCTCTCCAAATTTTCAATCCAATGCTTTGCTACGCCGTTCTGATGAGGACCAAAGAGTCCGAAACACGTATCAACGGCTGCTTCCATATAAACGTTCTATACCGATAATTCTGCTCTACTTTTTTAATATTTTCCTGCGACTAATTTCTTTGTTGTTAGATAAATAGTACCCTATTATTTTTATTTTCGAACATTACGTAGGTAAAGGTTTCTGTGGTTTCCCTTGCCATCTAATGATAACAATTTTGAATGTTGATATTAGACTGAATAGCACGTAATAAATAACAAAGAACAACCACATTCGGAAAAAAAAATTTAGCGAGACAAAGCAGTCTTTGTCTTTTCAAAATTTTTTCAAATCAATAAATGTCAAGGAGATTTCAATTTTTTCAAAATGTTTTGATAAACTATGAATGTCGTAGTGAAACGTCAACTTTTTAAATAAAATCGAGTTTTTTTTAAGATTCAACCAAGCCTGTTATTGCTAATAATTATTTATCAAGAGATTATATATATAATATATATATATATATTAATTATATAAAATATATATAAATATATATATTATATATTATATATATATATATATATATATATATATATATATATATATATATATATATATATAAGTGCTTCAAGACTAATATTGGATTCTTCAAAGGCACACTGCCTTTTTAAACTGATTTCTTTTTACAAATTGATGTTGTTAGACTATTCGTAATCCAGGGTTTTAATTCAACTTGTTTATTGTTACTCTTAGGTATACCAGTACATTGGTCAGTATACATTTTCATCTTATCAACATATATATATATATATATATATATATATATATATATATATATATATATATATATATATATATATATATATATATATATATATATATATTTATATTTATATATATATATATATATATATATATATATATATATATTCACATTTACATGGACATGTACATGTGTGTATACATATAAAAACTATTGACAGTTTCGCTGACGACAGTACCCTAATACCATATATCATCAACATGAGGCAGTTCAGGCTACATCCATAAACACATAAATAGCGAACTTAAGATCATTTCGAATTGAAGATCTGTTAATTTATTTCGAACTCGAAGACCTCGAAGTCACATACAACCAGATTCTAGAGAAAAACTTCCCCCGTCAATCTTCAATTACTCCAATAAACTACAAATTTTACGAATCACGGTTATCAGCAATTTAACTTTGCACTACCATATCTTTTGTATTGCTGCACAGAAGTTTAGTTATCTATTTGGTTCTAAAATTCTGTTTACGTGGCAGCAGCTATTGCTGCTTTATATGGCTCACCAATATCGGAATACTGTTTTCTCATGCTTGGATCTCGGAACCTAATCATTCCTGCTGCAGGTCGGCAGCAGGTACAACGCGTGGATTCATACAAATACTTGGGTTGCTTCCTCAATGAGAACTGGGACAACATGCAAGAAGTTCGTGCACAAATTGAACAGGCCAGATCATCTTTTATCAAAATGAAATCGGTGTTGTGTAGTCGCGATCTTAAAACCACTCTCCGAATTCGCGTGCTTCGGTGTTATGTTTTTAGCATCTTATATTATGGCATGGAAGCATGGACACTGACTGAGACCATGTGCAAACAGTTGGAGGTATTCTAGATGTGGTGTTATCGTAGAATGCTTAGGATATCTTGGATGGACAGAGTAACTATTGTGGATGTTCTGCTTAGAATAAATAAAGATCTTGAATCAAAAAACGAAAACTTGAATATTTTGGCCACATTTTGTGAAATGTTAAATATAATTTTTTAAATTAATAATGGAAGGCAAGCTCGAGGGCAGAAGAGGTCCGGGTCGCAGACGGATATCATGGCTTAAAAATCTTAGACAATGATATGGTGTTAGTACTACGAAACTTTTCCGAAATAGCCCAGTCAATGAAGGTTTTGTGTCGCAACTAATTAGGAGAAAGCTGAATTTTTGCAGGGTGTTAGCACATAAAGTATATACTAGAAAAACGTAAAGTCCCGACCCCTCCCCCTCTTGCTTTTCCCCCGCCCCTTCAGCAACCTTGAAAAAGCAGTACTCTGGTTATGTGCTTACAGCTTGAAAACTAATGAGATTACCGGGGTGATCTTTTTTTATTGTACTCCTAAGAATATTATGAATGAATTCTGTTATATTTATTTTTTATGTAGATAGCTCAGTTTCACCGCAATACTTAATCATATACAGAAAACTGTCACTACAAAAAACAAAAAGTAACTTCAACGAATTACAGCTTCTAATCATTACGTCATGGGCAGAAATGTTTCAAACAAAACTTATAGATAATTTAATTGGCTTTCAAATGATGGGTCTGATAACGCTTGCCGTTTAAAATATGCTTCCATAGAGAGCGGTGAAACAGTAGTGGACACCGCGCCGCCGGTCTTAGCAGGACCGTTAATGCTAACCGCTGAAGTGCACCGCTGCTAATACTGCTATTAATGATCTTGAATAGTCATTCGGTTAGAATTGAGTAACAATGTAATGATGTTCTCTTTAAGTTTTCCCTACCATACTTCAATTTTTTGCTATAAAAATTTATGGTTCTCTGGTGTTACTGATAGTTTACGAAATAATGTCAATGCTTGGCAAACTAATTAAGTTTTGCAGTAAATATATCAAGAATAGTGCATTTTAACTAATTATTTCCTGCGCAGTGGACACTTTTAATGTTTAATTTTACTTTGTGTTTATTATTGTCTTTTGTAAGATGTTCACTGCCTATATTTCCTTGATTAGGTCCAAATATTGTTGAAAATCATTCCACTACAGTGTCCACACATGTGCAGACATGCAATCGAACCAAGCATTAAGGCAACTATAGTTCGTAACACAAAATGTTTAACAATTGCAAGATATTAGTAGAACAAGTTCTCTTCTTGAAAAGTCATTAATGAAATCGTTAAAATCAATATGAGAATTAACTCATGGAAAATTCAGAGCACCTTAAATGAGCAACTTCATATTAACGACTAGGTGAGGTCTTTAGAAGTTTTCTAGGATTGAACTACAACAACCATGAGCAGCTGCAGAGCCAATAGAAAGCCGTAAATCTACAACATAAGTAAACCCAAGAGATCTGTATCAGTTCGCACAACAGCAGAAGTATTATTACTTTGCACGTGCTCATTTGCCTGGTCGGCAATGACAGTATCGGCGTCATCTTCCGCAGAAACCACGTTAATACCTTCAGCAACAAACCTCGTTGCAACTACTTCTATTAACCTCTTCTTGTTCTGAGGATTTTCTAGAAGGTCTGCTTGTTGTGTTGTGCAAATTGTATTATCACCACAAAAAATTGTGTGGGAAAATTTATTTGATTCTCTTCCTTGTTCTTGTTATTTCGTGGTTGGAACGTTGGCATACCCATCGAAAACGACTGTTACTTTATTTCCATACTTACCAGGTACATATTTTAAATATGAGTCTACTATTCCCTTGAAAGAGATTTCTACATATTTTCCAATCCACTGCATAAAACAGTTATCTTTCATCTATCACAAAAACAGCTTCATTTGCGTTGAAGGTTTCTTGGACGATCGCACCTTCAAATAGTTTCAGGAACGATGCATTCATACCTTTTCGTAGTAATGTATCGTCAAATAATGAAGGTGGGTGCGATGCTAATTCGAACTCGAAATAAGATTTCAATTTAACAGGACTCTCACAGATGCATATAATTCTATTGAATATTTGTTGAGAGTTTATTGAAACTTCTTTACCCCTAACTTTGATACTCTACAGTTGAAACTCGCCTGCGTTGTATCCATATATTTAATACGTATCTTCATTTCATTGAAAGTTTTTACCACCATTTTTTTAGTTGATTTCAAGCGGACTCCATATGCTTCATTTCAATTAACAGAAAAGTCAAATCAAAAAAGAAATCAATTCACTAGTGCTACAAGCACTAGTTGTGCTGACTCAGCCAATCTTTGAACTTCGACATATATTGTAGATCCCTTGATTTACGGCTTTCTCTTGGCTCTACACGCTGCTCGTGATTGTTGTAGTTAAACCCTAGGAAACTTCTAAAGCCCTCACTCAGTCGTAAAAATGAAGGTGCTCCTAATACCCATTTATTCAAGGTGCTCTGAGTTTTTCCGCTCCCATGAGTTAATTCTCCTATTGATTTTAACGATTTCATTAATGACTTTCCAAGAAGAGAACTTGTTCTACCAATATCTTACAATTGTAAAACATTTTGTGTTACGAACTCTAGTTGCCTTAATGCTTGGTTCGATTGCATGTCTATGTGTGGACACTGTAGTGGAATGATTTTTAACAATATTTGGACCTAATCAACGAAATGTAGGCAGTGAATATCTTTCAAAAGAAAATTAAACATTAAAAGTGTCCACTGCTCAGAAAATAATTAGTTAAAATGCACTATTCTTGATATATTTACTGCAAAACTTAAGTAGTTTGCCAAGCATTGACATTATTCAGTAGACTATCAGTAACACCAGAGAACCATAAATTTTTATAGCAAAAAAATGAACTATAATAGGGAAAACTCAAAGAGAACGTCATTACCATTGTTACTCCATTTCAACCGAATGACTATTCAAGATCATTAATAGCAGTATTAGCAGCGGTGCACTTCAGCGGTTAGCTTTAACGTTCCTGCTAGGACCGGCGGCGCGGTGTCCACTACTGTTTCACCGCTCTCTATGAAGGCATACTTTTAACGGCAAGCATTACTGGATCCCTCGTTTCAAAGCGCATTAAATTATCTATATGTTTTGTTCGAAACATTTCTTCCTATGACGTAATGATGAAAAGCTATAATTCGTTGAAGTTACTTTTTGTTTTTTGTAGTGACAGTTTTCTGTATATAATTAAGTATTACGGTGAAACTGTAGTATATACATAAAAATGAATATAACATAATTTATTCATAACACTGTTAGGAGTAAAATTTAAAAAAGATGACCCTGATAACATTATTACTTTTCAAGCTGTGAGCACATAACCAGAGTACTGATCTTGAAAGGTTGTTGAAGGGGTGGGGGGAAAGCAAGAGGGGTAGGGGTCGGGACTTTGTGTTTTTTTAGTTTATACTTTATGTGCTAATACCCTGCAAAAAATCAGCTTTCCCCTAATTAGTTGCGACAAAGCTTGTTTTTTTACCTTCATTGACTGGGCTAAAAAGCAGTAGACAGGGTGCAGATCGCGATGATCATAGCCAACGTTCGAAGTGAGCATGAAGAGAAGAAGAATCATTTCTGGCATGACTCAATTCAAAAAAGAGCAATAAGTCTTAAATATGACATCATTAGCTAATCAATTTCCTTATTAGAACATCGGAAGAACGTTGCCGACTTATATCCATTTTACAGGTATTATTAGGGAAGTTGTTCTGCATCCATTTCGTCCTTTATTCCACCAGAAGAATATTTCGCTCATCAAACAAAGTTTGCAAATAATACACGCCAATTTAACGTTTACGGCCAAAACACTAATTTATCAGAAAACGTTTTTGAATCGAACCAAAGCAGGACTCAGAAGGGTTTCCGGTATAGTGGCCCAAAAATGTATAACTCGTTGCCCTCCAATATTAGAACATTGCCTTACACTAGAAATGTTAAATTGTAATAAATAATGCACGCACAGGTTTCACAGAACCCATAGTGCATTATTATTCATTTACCTATGTTAATTTCTATGTAAGTACGTAGGATTCGCAAATTTTCTGCTTAATCAATGACACTATATTAAAATCTTTATTTTTATAACCAAAAATACAATTGTGAAAGGAGAACATGTTAAAGTTTAAAGGAATTATTATATAAATCAGAGCACACATGGATATTCGTTAGTGAGTTTCTGAAGTCTAATATTCATTCTATGACCTATAGAAGATGTCACATACCCTTTCCTTCTTCTTTTTCTGACTGATATTTGTACTCATTTTAAGATTTGCTGCCACATTCATAGCCTCCGACACAGTCAGAAGAGGTTGCAACTGGTCATTTTGCATAATGTAACAAGATTTGCCTCTGAAACTTCTCTCTTCGCGAGGCTCGGTGTTTATGAAGAGTGTTCCAGAATTTTGTTTTCTGAAAATAAGTACGAAATCTGCATTAAATATCACTCAAAAATCGGATTAGAGACATTAAGAATTGAATGGAATTAATAGTTTAGTTTTGAAGATGGCCCACCCCATTCGCCTAAATGTTTCTATGAGAAATGAAAAGAGTGGGAAAAAAATGTAGCACACTCATATGTAGGTCCATGAGGAGCATATTCCAAAATTATTTTGAAATATACAGGGTGACTCAAATGAAAGGTACATATCAAAGCTATATTTTTTCTTATAGAACACCCTATATTTTTTTATATTCTTAGATACTATAGACCAAATAAAGGTAAGTTACTGTTATATTTCCTATACCTAAAACTGACCGTTTCTGAGTTATTTTGATAAATTAAAAAATACAGACCATAATTAAACAATTGTTTACACGCTGTACATGTAACGAGCTGCTCGTAACTGAATTCACTGCTTAGCTGAAAGGTTAAAGTTAATTTCCACATAAAAGTTCTATTTCAATATTGTACACAGTGGTGAAAAAAATTGCATCAAAGTTTGGGCACATTTTTTATGGAAAAACTTCTTAAAGTTAAATGGAACATGCTGTATACGATGACCTATTTTGACGCAGAATTAGATTCCCTTTAAAACTATATCAGGGTTCCCTATATCTATCTCTTATGATTTCTACGCAAAAGACGTTTTCATATTCTACTTATGACTAATTTCTTTATCTTAAAATGGAACATCCTGTATTGTGATTGAAAAGCATTTTAAAAATCTGTTTATTAAGGAACACGTAGATTCGCTAAAAGAACGAGATTAAATTTTCGCGATTACGGTGTATCTCAAGCAAATTGCAGGCACAAGTATAAATTCAAATTTCGAATATGAAAAGTGTTTCATTCCATACCGCAAAACATGCGTATTATTAAGGGTTCAGCACTTATTTCAAGAAAGAGTTCACTTATGCATCGAGAATAATAGGCACCTCTTTGAGCATTTGTTAAAAGAATAATTGTTAATTTTGCAATAAAATTAGTTCAAAAATGTTTTTAGTTTTTCATTGCAATACAGGATGTTCCATTTTTAAGATAAAGAAATTAACTCATAAGTAGAATATAAAAACGTCTTTTGCATAAAAATCATAAGAGATAGTTATAGGGAACCCCGATATAGTTTTAAAGGGAATCCAATTCTGCGTCAAAATATGACATCGCATACAGGATGTTCCATTTAACTTTAAGAAGTAATTCCATAAAAAATTTTGATGCAATTTTTTTCACCACTATGGTGAATTTCACTCTTTAACCTTTCAGCTAAACAGTGAATTCAGTAACGAGCAGCTCGTTACATGTTACAGGGTGCAAACAATTGTTTAATTATGGTATGTATCTTTTAATTTATCAAAATAACTCAGAAACGGTCAGTTTAAGGTATGGGGAATATAACAGTAACTTACCTTTATTTAGTCTATAGTATCTAAAAATATAAAAAATATAGGGTGTTCCATAAGAAAAAATATTTCTTTGATATGTACCTTTTTTTTGCGTCACCCTGTATATTTCAAAATAATTATTTATTTAGGAATATTTCAGTTGCCGTAAAATCTATGCATGGCGACTGAGAAATAATAACAAACTTTTTAATTATTGGAAAATGTTGAGAATTTATCGTCCTAAGAATTTCTCATTTTAGTATTATCAAATCAAATATCTGGTGTCTCAAATCATTGAAATGAATGAAGTTTTTCAGTATACTCTTTCTGCGTTCATTTAATTTAGTAGGTAATAAACTTTCATTGATTCATTATTAACATTTGGTTGAAATACTAGCTCTGACTAGAGCTAGAAAAATGTTTATAATCTAATCTCCTCTAATATTTGTTGAAGGCTGTGGCATTATCTATTGAATGAGAATTTTGATAAGAAAATATGAACCGCAGAACAAATATTTGAAGCACATGAAGCGTGGACGTTATTTTACTTAGATCGTTATAATAAATGCGCTTTTTGTGAAGTAGAGAAGAACAATAGTTAATAACAACGTATATGTACTTGATCTTTATAAACATGTAACGTCGATACAAGAGTAAAAAAATAGGATAATGAAAATTTATTCGAAAAGAAAAAAAGCTAGTTGGAGATTGCATGGAACAGCAGAGCTCTCCATCACTGAGGTCTTATGTTTCCCTCGTTTTTGTTTTCTTCCAACCACCAGGAGTAGTGATAAACCTCAAAATCCATGAAAAACCGGGAAAAAAGTAGTTGAAACCAACAAAAGGTACACTCCCAATATAAACTCAATCCTACTTCTTTTAATTCAATCTGGAGAATCTGTGGAGCGAAAATCTTCAAAAGTGAGGAAAAAATTTAAACTCAATATGAAAATGGCGGCAGTTGGAAAACACAGTTTATTCCACCAAAAAGCACTTCCTAACCATCTACTAAATGCACGTACAACTTTTCAAACTATAACTCAATTTAGAGAGAGTTATATTTTCAGCGTCATGCACCATCCTAACATGACTAGAAGGCTGGATTCCGGATATGTTATTTATGTTTAATTTCCACATATTGTGCCAAAGGATTGAAACATCTTCTCTCATACATACCCCCCTGCCCAAAGTTTGAAAATGTCCAAATTTTGATAGAAGTTACACAAATTTTGAGTTTCGTTCTGCCTCAGAAATAACCCCATATACTAAATTTCAGCTAATTTATTGATCGCTAGGGATGCCAACAATACCGGAAAATGAATTTGATATATATATATATATATATATATATATATATATATACATATATATATATATATATATATATATATACTATATATATATATATATATATATATATATATATATATATATGTATATATATATATATATATATATATATATATATATATATATATATATATATATATATATATATATAGATATATATATATATATATATATATATTTACATATGTATATGTATATATATATATATATATATATATATATATATATATATAAATATATATACCTATACGAAAATAGTAACCTAGGAGGTTTACAACTGTTATGAAAACCACTTTCCAATTTCACTGTTGACTTACAGTGCAATAGTCTATCATTTTCGGAGAAATTACGAATAAAATTGGATTTTGAAGGATTCGTGCACCCCCAAACCCACTCCACATTGAATAAGAGAGTTGAAAAAATGTGTGTATAGACTAAACCAATGCTGAGAAATCTGCCATTTTTATATAGGGATTTCTTGATTTTTCGTGGATTTCGAGGTTTTGCGTACCTCCACAGCTTCTACAGATTAGTGGAGTTAGAGATATCTATAGAACTCAATAATCAGATAGAATAATTTCTAACTGAATTATATTGATGTTAGGGAGGCTGCCATTTGGCGGTGTTCTCTTATCACCCCAATTTTGGTATAGAAATTTTGCGGGTATTCCAGCTTTGTGCATCTCTTCAGCATCTCCAAATGGGGGTTGAGAATTTGAATATAAAAAAACTCGTGAGCAGCAGAGCTTAATCACTAAGGTCGTATTTTTCGAACGAACTGCATCGCGTCGAGATGCGATTCTAATGGCATTGAACAGATTCTCCAAATTTCATTCCACTATCTCCGAAAACAAAAGAGTTATAGAGACGTGGACACCCGGAATAAGTGAAAATTACTCATTCGATTACCACTGATTCAAATCAAATCTGAAGTTTTCCAGTAAATTTGTTTTGCTTTCATAGAGCAAAATTTCCCATTGATTCATTATTAACATTTGGATGAAATACTAGCAATGACTAGAGATAGAATAATATTTATACTCGTAATCTTATCTGTTCCAATATGTGTCTATCTCTGTCAAATAAGGATTTTGATGAGAAAATTTGAACCGCAAGAAATGTGTTTCAAGCACATGAAGCGGTGATATGATTCAGATCTATAGAATAAATAGGCTTTGTGTAAACTAGAGAAAAATAGATAATCACTACTCATAAGTACTTGATAGTTGTTACTATGATGTTACCAACATGTTGTATGTATCGTCAATCGTCAATAAATGAGTAAAAAATAATAAGATAATGAAAATTGATTCAAATTTCATCGAAAATTTTCAACGTATTGACAACGTATTGACCGATTGATTATATGCAACCATGATATAGTTCATGAAATATACCACCTGTCTGAATATATTTCTCTTTCTGACTTAATAGCTAGCAATCCTGACTAGAATAAATTTTTTTTGTGTCATATATAAATTAAAATGTAACGATCTAAGGCTCATGAAGTAAGTAATTTATCTGAACAAAAATACAAGAATAATTTACATATCGTTACTTCGCGTTGTTAATTATAACAAAGCAAAAAACCATCATTTAATAATCTATATTGTATACCATATATATTAGCTAATATTTGTGTATAATTAAATGTACGTGATTTTTCATACTATTGTAATCACTAGAGTTTCTGAAATATCACATAAAATGAACAAGTAAAATTCTTCAATATTTCGAATTCATCGAACAATATTCCAAGAGAGCTGGTTATATGTATTCCGCGGTACGAAATCTACATGCACAATGCAACAGTGAATTTTATTCATAGAAAATTTCAAGTCAACCAGATTTAAAATCTTCATATAGCTGTTTCGATGTTATTAGATCTTTTCAGTGCAGCTAACTTAATTCGGAGTGAATTGATATATTTCTTATTGTTTTATATTATTTTCCAATATAAACCACGGCCGAACTACTATCTATTCAAATCGAAAATGCAGAATTTCGTCGCGAGAATAAATTACTTTCTGATATGAAGATGTCTACTCGACTTCAGTGAATGGAGATTTCGCGCAGCATATAAACATATTTGTATATATATATATATAAATATATATATGTATATATATATATATATATATATATATATATATATATATATATATATATATATATATATACATATATATATATATATATATATATGTGTGTATATATATATATATATATATATATATTTATAGATATATATATAACTATAGATATATATATATATATATATATATATATATATATATATATCATCATCATCATCGTTTATTCACACAAAATATGATAACATGTATAACAAAAGTAGGTACATTACTGCAAATAAACATTAAAAAAACCACAGAAGCAACAAATGCTGCTTGTACGTGGTGAAAAAAAAATATACATACATATACTAGTAGATCTGAAACAGATCTGCATACAAAGGAATATAACAGCACTCAAATATAAGTTAATCCCAAAATTTAAAGTAAATAAAGGTAAACACAAAACATCGAAAAGGTCCAGGGACAAAATTAACAACATGGTAGCTCAAAAATTAACACTGAATATCGAGACCTCCTTGGGACATAAATTTTCAACAACCATGGTCGAATATTTCAGCAATTTTTCTCCGAGGCATACTTTTTATTAATTCATCTACCGATCTTTTCAATTGTAGAGAAGATTTCGAAGATTGTATGCTCTCTGGTAGGGAATTGAACACAGTCGGGCCCAAAACATTATAAGATCTCTGTCCTACATTCTTGAATGCATAAGGTATGATATACTTATTTTTATGGCGTGTAATATACGCATGGCTTGGCCGACTAAGCGTTCCTCTTTGCTTATATATATATATATATATATATATATATATATATATATATATATATATATATATATATATGTATATATATATATATATAATATCTTTATATATAAAAATGAATCCTTATTTCCCTTGGTCCCGCCATCACGCTTGAACGGCTGGACCGATTTCACTAATTCTTTTTTTGTTGTGTTTTTTATTGTCAGAAGATTAAAAAAAAATTAGGAAAATTGCGCGGGAAATTAGAAAATTTGAGAATAATTAAAAACAATATAAAATTATTTCTAAAATTCTTTTTTTGTTGTTTTTTATTGTCAGAAGAAGGTTCTTATGAAAGAAAAAATTAATAAAATTGCGCGGGAAATTAGAAAATTTGAGAATACTTAACCACCATATAAAATTATTTCTAATCTATGTCATTTTTATTTTGTCATGAGTTAGAATAGAAAAACTCATATTACTCTCAATTGTTTACCCTTCTACGATCAACCCCTATTTTTGCATCTTTTCATTTTTTTAAAATTTTATCCACAGTTCCGCAATAGGGCTGCAAGATGACAATCGAAAATAACAATAGTCGGTTTGAGAATAGGTCGTAATATATTTTTCATACTCCCAATGATTAACATTTTTGCCGGGTCAGATAGATTGTTAGATAGATAGTTAGATAGATAGATAGAAAGATAGATAACTAGATAGATAGATATATAGATAGGTAGATATACATCGGCAGAATGATAAATAGATATGAAGATAGATATATAAAAATAATGTATATGGCAGAACGTTTGCCCGGTCAGATAAATTGATAGATAGATATGCAGATAGTTATATAGACAGATAGATAGATAGAATGATAGATAGATAGATAGTTAGATAGATATGAAGATAGATAACTATCTAGATAGATAGATATACATCGGCAGATGAATAGATAAAAATAATTTATATGGCAGAACAACGGTAGCCGGGTCATCTAGATAGATAGATATATAGTTAGATAGGTAGATATACATCGGCAGATAGATGAATAGAAAAAAATAATTTATATGGCAGAACAACGTTTGCCGGGTCAGCTAGTATATATATATATATATATATATATATATATATATATATATATATATATATATATATATATATATATATATATATATATTTATATATTTATATATGTATATATACAGCGTGGACCACGACGAACTGCATCGATCGATATCTCAGAAACTGAATGTAGGAAAAATTTGAAATTTTGGGAACTTGCTAGATGTCTTAGGGCCTAATCAGCTATTTCATCTATTGGACACTTCCGGTTGTACCGGAAATAGACCCTAAGTCGCTTATTTTAAATAGGATACCCTACATATTATTACATTTTTGAATTATACCTGAGATTTGTAGCAGATTTTATGCTTGATGTCCTATACCTAAGTCTAAGCGTTTTTGACATATTTAGGTTTTATGTCAAAAACGACGATTGCAAGCCCTAATATAATTATCAATTTTTCCTATAAGGAAGCCTTTTTTACTTACTTTGGGTTAGATTCCTTGTTGGAAAGGTCCTACTTTAATATATTTTGTATAATGTTTGGATAACTGATCATACAGAGTGTTCAAAAAATAAGATCTAAAATGAGATTGAGAAAACTGACAAAAATCAATTTTTTCAAATGGAAACTCTCCATTTTTCTTATTTTGTAGTATTTAGCATTTAAATTAAGGTTATCTATACCTAAAATTTGATGTTTTCGAAATATTTCCAATTCAATATTTTTATATGACGATTTTGCATTTAATCGTTAAAGTTAAACAATTAGATCTAGGATAGCCACGATCGATTTGACATTTCAAATCATCGTAATGGCACCCCGGTTAAATTATGCAAATAAAGATTATTTGAACTTATTTATTATTTACGGACCATGTCATAAATTATTTCAAGAACATGTGATACATTTGAGACCCGATATCCTCATAAACAAAAACCATCACCAAATACTGTTTATTACGAATTATAGAAAACTTCAAGAATTTTGGATCCGTAAAGGCAAAAGTGTACAAAAAGAAACCAGTTGTTAACAATGAAAATATTGAAATAGCAATTTTGGGATATTTTGAAGCATATCCAACAAAATCTTCAAGGCAGGTAGCATTAGAATCAGGCTTATCCAAATCGTCAGTTCTAAGAATTTTACCGAAACACAAATATCATCCCTATGCTATCCATATTTTCACTCGTGCAGCATTTGAATGAAACTGATTTTCCAAGAAGAATGGAATTCTTTGAATTCATACTGCTTCGGTCACAAGAAAATCAGTTTCATTTAAATGCTGCACGAATGAAAATGCATAGGGATGATATTTGTGTTTCGGTAAAATTCTTAGAACTGACGATTTGGATAAGCCTGATTCTAATGCTACCTGCCTTGAAGATTTTGTTGGATATGCTTCAAAATAACCCAAAATTGCTATTTCAATATTTTTATTGTAAACAACTGGTTTCTTTTTGTACACTTTTGCCTTTACGGATCCAAAATTCTTGAAGTTTTCTATAATTCGTAATAAACAGTATTTGGTGATGGTTTTTGTTTATAAGGATATCGGGTCGCAAATGTATCACATATTCTTGAAATAATTTATCACATTGTCCATAAATAATAAATAAGTTTAAATAATCTTTGTTTGTATAATTTAACCGGGGTGCCATTACGATGATTTGAAATGTCAAATACGATCGTGGCTACCCTAGATATAATTGTTTAAGGATTAAATGCAAAATCGCCATATAAAAATATTAAATTGGCAATATTTCGAAAACTTTGAATGTTTGGTAAGGTCAACGTAAGGCTTCCTTATAGGAACAATTGATAATTATATATGTCAAAAACGCTTAGACTTAGGTATAGGACAAGATATATAAAATCTGCCTAGAATGTTAAGTAGAATCCAAAAATGTAATAACATATAGGGTATCCTATTTGAAATAAGCGACTTAGGGTAATTTTCCGGTACAACCGGAAGTGCCCAATAGATGAACATATTTTAGCTGTATAGGCTCCAAAACATCTAGCAAGTTCCCAAAATTTCAAATTTTGAGATATCGATCGATGCAGTTCGTCGTGGTCCACCCTGTATATATATATATATATATATATATATATATATATATATATATATATATATATATATATATATGAATCTAATAAATGAAACTATGTTGTCTTCAAATTCCCAAAATTATATTAATTAATGTACAACCGGTTTCGATGTTTCAGAACAACATCTTCAGGTACAATATAATTTCTACACTAATGAGAGATAGTCTAAAATACAAAGAATCCAAAAATTGTAATTCAGTCAACATTGATGAGGACGAAAGACGAAAAAAAAAATTTATTTGTTTCGTCTTTCGTCCTCATCAATGTTGACTGAATTACAATTTTTGGATTCTTTGTATTTTAGACTATCTCTCATTAGTGTAGAAATTATATTGTACCTGAAGATGTTGTTCTGAAACAACGAAACCGGTTGTACATTAATTAATATAATTTTGGGAATTTGAAGACAACATAGTTTCGTTTATTAGATTCATCTTACTACCCAAATATGGACAATCTACAAACATTATATATATATTATATATATATCTATATAATATAATATATATATATATAATATATATATATATATATATATTATTATATATAACCATTTATATATATTATATATAATTATATTATATATATATATATATATATAATTATAATAATATATATAGATATATATATATATATATATATATATATATATATATATATATATATATACAGAGTGTCGCACCGGGAACTGCATCGATCGATATAGAACAAAGTGCGGATCAGAAAATTTTGAAAATTTACATGATTACTAATGACGGTGTGGCCTATCCAACCAAAATAATTACAAGCAGCTGGCACTTCCGCTTATTCCGGAAGTCGATACCAACTTGCTTATTTCAAATGGAACAACCTATATATTTCAGGGTTTTCGAAAAGAGCATAAAATTCTGAGTCGAAAATGTGAAGAATAGCCTTTGCCTAAACCTAGCCGTTTCAGAGATATTTGCCATTTTATAGAAAATTTGTCAGGTGCAACGGTTTACAAGAACCGGTATAACTTTCTTCTTGTAAAAGATACTCATTCGCTTGTCACATGAAAAAAACACAAGAAGAACTACGTTCTACAACTGAAATTAATTCAATAATATCATACCAAGTGTTCCGTCTTTTGCGTTACATTTCGTAAACTTCAAACCGCGAAAACTTGTTTAGGTCAAATGGAACACCCTGTATTTTTTTACGTCAAGTTGTATAAAATTGATTTCACTTTTTTCTGATATTAGCATTTTGGGGGTTAAGGTTACATTTTCTTGAAATATTTGTGATTTTATTAGAAATTCATGAATTGTTGTAATCATTTCATCAAAATAGCCATGATTAGAAACAATCAATCATTATCTTATGTCAAAAAATGCCAGCACGTTTAAATTATACCAACGAAAACTTTTTAATTTGTTTATTGTGATAAAGTAATAACAAGAACTTGCAGCCCATTTGTACTCGATATCCCGAAAAACTTATGTTTTAATAAGATTCTGTGAATTGAATCCTTGCATAGTCCCGATTCCAGAGCAGCTTGTCTTAATGACATCCTTGGAAATGCATGAAAATATCCCAGAATGACTATTCCTATGTTTTCGTCATCAACAATAGGCTTTCTTCTTTGAATTTTTGCCTTGACAGAGCCATAATTTTTAAAATTTTCCAGTATGCGTTTTACAGTGTTTGGTGACGGTTTCTGTCTTTCTGGATATCGAGTAGCAAATGTGCTGCAAGTTCCTGATATTACTTTATTACATTCTCCATAAACAATAAAAATATTTAAAAAGTCTTCGTGGGTATAATTTAAACGTGCTGGCATTGTTTGACATAAGATAATGACTGATTGCTTCTAATCATGGCTATTTCGATGAAATGATTACAACAATTCATGAATTTCTAATAAAATCACAAATATTTCAAAAAGTTGTAACCTTAACCCCCACAATGCTAATATCAGAAAAAAGTGAATTCAATTTTACACAACTTGACGTAAAACATGGTGTTCCATTTGACCTAAACAAGTTTTCGCGGTTTGAACTTGACGAAATGTAACGCGAAAAACGGAACACATTGTATGACATTATTGAATTATTTTCAGTTGTAGAACGTAGTTCTTCTTGTGTTCTTTTCATGTGACAAGAAGCAAATGAGTATCTTTTACAGGAAGAAAGTTTTACCGGTTCTTGTAAACCGTTGCACCTGTCAAATTTTCCATAAAATGTCAAATATCTCTGAAACGGCTAGGTTTAGGCATAGGGTATTCTTCACATTTTCGACTCAGAATTTTATGTTTTTTTCGAAAACCTTAAAATATATAGGGTGTTCCATTTGAAATAAGCAAGTTGGTATCGACTTCCGGTATAAGCGGAAGTGCCAGCTGCTTGTAATTATTTTTGTTGGATTGGCCACACCGACATTAGTAATCATCTAAATTTTCGAAATTTTCTGATCCGTACTTTGTTCTATATCGATCGATTCAGTTCCCGGTGCGACACCCTGTATATATATATATATATATATATATATATAAATATATATATATATATATATATATATATATATATATATATATATATATATATTATACATCAGACATAAAAATGCAAGAATCGTGGTCCAGGAGGTATTAAACGGATTTAACCAATTCCCGTAACTCAGTGTTGACTCTCGATACATTGCAATAGTCCATTATTTTCGGGAAAAATACGCCTAATTACTTTGAATAACAGAACCTGTTCTTCCGGTGTTGGATACGCAAGAATTATTACGGTTTAATTAGTATATTTCGCATGAAGCCTTCAGTGTGCATTTTGTCGAATATTTCTTGTATTTCTGGGTTAGTTGGCAATGTATAATTTACTGATTCTCAATGGAAGTATTTCATGAATCTGCTGCGAAATAAGAAGTTGAATATTATTGACTATTTCACTCATTTCATTTTTAGTGAGGAAGTTTTCATAGCAACTCTCGTTTCACAGCGATAAAACATGCAAGCCGGCAAAACTTAGCAAGTTAGTATTTCATCGATAATATTTTGACATTTCTCACATTCATAGGTTATTTTCTTGACTTTCTCAAATGTGACCATATTACCAACTGTTAGACATATTTTCTCGTGAAATAGTCATGTCGAACACCACTCGAGATGAAATTTAAGCAGGTAAAATTTTTCTCTTGTAACATTCAAGTTTGTTTCTTAGACAATTTCGCTCATGACATTTTTACCAAAATATAAGTATCTCTTACATTTATCTTTTAAACTATTACCTTCATCAGAATTTTTAAAAAGAGCTAATGACATTTTTTCCAAAATCACTCGCCTGACGGCTCGTGATTTTGATACACATGTCATTCGCGAAATTGCCTAAGCAACAAATTTTCATATTACAATCGAGAAATTTTGCCGGCAAAATTTCATCTCTAGTGGTATTATGAATATAATACTTTTATGAAATACTTAGAATGTGCAAAATATGCTTCTTTTAAAAGTTCAGGTTATTGTACCTAAAATAGGAAAATCAGATGTCGTAGAAGAAACTAAAATATTTATGTGATAAAAATATTTATGTGTGAATCTCCCCAAATGGTCAATAGCTCATTACCGATGACTTTTGGAATATATGTTAACAAGTATAAGATTGAATTTTCGTACAAACGTTTGTTAAAGAAACAAAAACACTTTTGAAGCATTGTTTACCTCTATTTCAAAAGATAAAGAGAAGTAAGTATAAATATTTAAAAGAAAACATACATTATTTATTTCGTATTTAAGTTTCGAATAAATATATTTCACAAAAATAACTTTCAATATCAATAGTTTAGTATAGGAGAAAGAAG